>SJOL01005178.1:146291-207222 GCA_004794785.1 Opisthorchis felineus | reverse complement strand
AAAATAGATAAAGAAAGGGTAGAAATGTCTTCAGATAATGCTTTCACGTCAGTATTTGGATCAGAAGTTAAGTGACACATTTTTTTGGACTTACGGACAAGTTGAATGTGTCCCGTTTTCCCGCAGATAAACCACTTCGCTTGCCTGTGAGGGCATGAATATCTGGAATAATTTCGTCCACAAGATTCACATTTCCCAAATTTTTGAACCTCTGAATTGGAATTACGATCTGTGGAGCGACGTACTGATGAATTTGGAGCACGAAAATGTGTTCGAGGTTTGAATTCGTTGTCTGTTTGCATCCTTGAATTATTTCTTTTAGAATAATTCAACAACACTGCTTCATCAGTCTTCGGTACCTCCTTCACATCTTCATACTGCTCGCATATTTTCCGAATAGTTTGAACTTTTTGATCTGGACAGAGCAGCAGCTTCTGTTGTAATTCGGGCAACTGAATACCAGCAATGAGTCTATCACGCAGTTGGTCTTCTAATTGGGCACCGTAGTCACATTTGGCTGCCTGTGTCTGTAACTGCAATACAAAACAACGAACCGACTGAGAATGGGAGCGGGTCAACATATTGAACCTAGCGCTTTCGGCTGCTATGAAGTTAATCGGTTTAAAGTGTTGCGGAACTTTTTTCTTCAATGTATTATTGGAAATATCGATTGGATATACTAAATTCTTGATCAACGTATACGTCTCCTTGCCAACAAAATGTAGAAAATATGCCGTGAGTTTCTTATCATCCATATCGGATTTTGTAAGACACTATATGTCAAACCGTTCCAAATAATCCTCTACATCTCGCGCAGTTGAATTAACATTTAATGGTTCCATGTCGGCAGGCATGATGAATTGTTCCAATCGCGACGCCTAATTGTGTTAGTTGAGTTGAGCACGTATATCGGTATAACCAGACGAATTAGAAATGCAGAATTCAGCACAGCGTAACAAGTAGCATGTATGTATTCGAATTTATGTATGTGTACAGCACTTGGAATATTAAAACAAGAGAATAATGAACAGAGCAATAAATAGAGCATCAATCATGTTCATCACAGAAACCTTAGACGATCATCTAGTCACAAAATATATTCTCCGGTCTGAAAAAAGGATAGACGCTTCCGCTCACTGCCTGGTGGAAAAGAAACCCTGGGCCCCAGGCCACTAATACGAATCCTCACTCGGCCAACCGCTGACTTTTATAGTCACTGAATCTCCAAATCACCGCGTGCTTCCAACACTGCACCAATCACAAAGCCCACTACATCAAACCGGACCACCTAAACCCCACGCTTGTCCTATATACCCACTCATCCACCCTCAGTGTCCTGCATTCTCAGGTTCTCCACCACTTTCTAACATCCAGAATTACCCGGTGTATGTACCATCACCCTACCCCCCCCCCAAATAACAGTGGCCCCCACAGATTTCAGCCATATCTCGAAAATGTCGCCCCCACATCTCATATTCTCAACCAAACCGTGGCTCATCGCTGAATTCAGCAACAGTGAAGTAGACCCGCTGGGATACAGAACCCGTCACTTTGACTCCCCGAAGCAATACTTGTGGTGTTTGAACCCTTGCAGCCGACTCTCAACTCCACTCTGAAATTTCCATGAGTACGAAACCTGTGAAACCTACCGATACGCTTCGGCTCACCATACGTCTGAAGTGGCGGTGTTGGCTGCTTGCTAGTCTCCTCCCCATGTATCTATCGTCGTCGGATAAGGACGATACTTCATTATTCAGTGCTCTCTTGTCAGTTTCTATTTTAGACCATTCTGTCTGCCAACAGTCAACTGGGACACACACTTATCCTCTAGCTCCGAGTTCCTTGCGGTCCGAGACACAAACACATCACTACGATGGCAAAAATACTCTGCACACCATAAGATATGGCTCGTCAGTGCCAGTCAAGCCTGAACCTCGCGTTCATCGACGAAGTTGATACAACAGACGATATCAACATTCTTTGTCTTTGGGAAGGGAGACCACACCAGTTTCTCCCATAATTTTTCATGCCTCCTCACCGTAACAACCATGTTGCGCTCCACACAGGCCCGTGACAAGCACCACAGAAAGAAATAGCGGAGATCACTGAACCTTTCAGGTGTGAAACAGCTCCATATACTGCATAGATAACGCAATATATTTTTCGCATACCCAAAGAATGTGGACGCTTCAACCAAGATTAAATACGGCCTCCAGAGAAGGAGAAGCCACTTGGACACATGCACGCTAAACGGAAATGCAAACCAACCCTGAATGAATGATACCGCAGGAACAGCCGTAATTGAAAGCCTACCTCACCGGTTGCTAGAAAATTGTCCTTCCAATAAAATACTGAAGAATGAAAAAAGAGAGGTGGGTGATAACTTGCACGTGGGTCACAATAAACCATTTCTGCTCTATATTCGGTCCCTGGGGAAAGCCAATCAGTTTTCACTGTTCGTTAGACTCCGGACGGTTTTTACACTCACACCAAAGAGTTACTCGAGCCTTTGTCAAACACTGTATGTCCGCACCAAGCCCTGACACAGACTACTCCCCAGCACCTACGTTACGTACACCAAGCGGTCTCGAAACAATCACATTCTCCATTCCATAAATAGCCAACCTCTTTGCTCTTTGCAACCCAAGTGGTATTCCTGTTCCGAACACCATTTATCCAATAAATTTTAAGAGAATATTTTGACGTGCTAGTACTCCAGCTATAACTTCTCCCTACTCCCCACTTCTACGGTATGCGAATGTGTACCTTATCTGCAAATACAGTAATCGCCAAAACAGAAAAGACCTTCATGCACTTTGTGCTAAATAGTGGAAAAAATTCTAGGCCAATACCTGCTCGATCACCTAGTTACCAATAAACCCGTTCACCCAGCTCATTATAGGTTCCACTCACACCGCTCCTGCCTTACCATCCTAGTGCTCTTCCCTTTCGACCTCGCCCAATTTTTGGGGACGAACTTGTAACTTGAGGATTTTCTTCAACTCCGTGCATGCATTCAACAAAATCCTCCGTACACTCTCAGCCTAATAATGGAATCACCTAGGAATTTGAGGTTCACTGTCCACGTAAATCTTTGGCTTCTCTCAAAACAAATCCCCTCAATCACGTGACGCTGGCTCACGCTCACTTCCGTATTTCAAGCGCAGTTCCACAGAGGGCACTGCTGACACATGAGCTATTCCTACCCTTTAATATTTCGCATTCTGCTATACTTTCTGCTGACTGCCAAGAGCCAACTGACAATGATGGTTCAAACAGATGGTGTAATGATCTTTGTGCCTTACTGTAGGGCCCAGTGTCTGTGATTCTCTAGACAAAATGAACACCCTCTCCATAAACCATAAAATTTTCGAAATTTTCATCAGAACCGCATCCGTTTCCTACTTTGATCACCCGCAAAATCGTCGTCCCTGTTTCTCCAGTAACTCACCACAAAGACTTAATTTACTCCTAATTCCCCTTTTCAACGACGGCCCATTGTTCGCCAAGAGGACAGTCAGACTGCTCAGGATCTCCTGCGAAACTTTTCCTAACCTTGACAGGTCCAATGTAGTCGTGCTGTATTCAGATTCTGCCTGTTCCCCGATAGAATACTCTAGCACGGTATGGTTCCTCTGGCCAAAACGCGACATTAATTTGCTTCAAAATAAATATTGTCAAGCCACCAAAGGATGACGCTGCACTCCAGATTTCCCCTACCCCAACCGACTGATGTGCTTAAATGTTAGCTTTGGAATTCTGAGAACTTTTACTGCCTTACGTGCACCTAATTTCTCTTCCACTTTAGAATCAACAACCAATTTATCATTCTTTTTCACAACATTAAATATGAGATACCCAACCCAATCTGCAACCACAACTGACAACCTAGCGAAACTAGTTAACGAACATCTCACTTCCTGCAAACTAATAACTTTAATAATCTTGCGGGTTTTTAGTTCGCTTCGTGCCTTTCTTTTTTCTTCCCCCTCCCCGCTTATTCTTCATCACTTTCTGCTTCTTTCCGTTCTTTCTTACCTCCCGAATTTTATATATCAACAGAGTACCCGAGAAAAGTATTTAATCTGTCACCACTTGCTCCCCCGTAGATTACAGAACTACTCGCGACGAGTCTCTTGTATTGACGCGCTGCATTTCTTAAGAAGTATATGCCGTAATACTCGCCGCGGAGCATTATTTACTTTAAGCGATGACTGGAAGCACGAGAAACCGAAATTTACACGGGCTAACTCCAAATGTCAAAGAGCACAAACCTATACTGTACTGGGTGGGGGCATGTTCCATGTGTTCGCTACCCTGTGAGAAAACCTTTGACGATAGGTTTTTGTCCGTGCTTTACTTAGCGGTAGTCTGTGGATTTCCCCTCAAGGCCGACTGCCCCCGAGGCCTAAAGAATATTTGAAGTTCCATACACGAAGACCCCGCAGAAGCTTGGGTGTTGTGACCCACATATTTGCGGTCCCACATATTTACCTCATTCCAAGTGGGTAGAGGTTGAATGCCTTAAGTCCTCCGGGACGGTTCAGCTCTCACCTGGGTGTTCTCCTTAGCTGTCAAGGGTTAAACGCTCTCCAGGAAAGCCAAGTCCTTCTTCAGGAAAGAAAGCAAGGCCTGCAGACACTGCTTAGGGCGCAACCATACAGAAGCGCTGAAATATGCTAGAACTCTCTCCTATCCTCAGGACTGCACAGGCTTTAGTGGCTGACGAAGGGCTCTGTCTGCCTTTTTTCCGCTGTTTGTTACTGGTTACCAGCCTTAAAACCACTACAGGCGGTAACGTCCAAGCCTCCAGTCTCTTGTACAAGCTCCAGTATGTGGACTCCAGACACATTCCCTGTGGACCGTTGGAAGACAAAATCTGCTGACCAAGAAGAGGGTATCAGGCAGCGTTTAACAGAAACTCTCATTCTATCGTCCGACCCACAACCCCTTCCAAATATGAAAACAGAACGTTGGTTATGGATTCTCGAAGCCTTTCATACCAAGTGCCAACATGTAACACGGAGTCCAGATTCTATATCATTTTAATGCAAGACGAAAATCATATGGCATGTGGAAACTGCGGTGGAGCCGCCGAGCCGCGCTACGTCGCTAGTCGACCTGGTGCATATCCATATTTGGAGAATGGAGTGGTCGGGATATTTTTACGCGGGACATTGGGTAACCGATACATCAGTACTGACACAGACAACAGCAGGTGGGGCAGTATGAATCAAGGGTCTGTGTAAGGCCAACTGTTAGCGAAGACTCGCTCTGTGGAATCGGGACTAATCAGTGCTGATTGGGACTCTACAAATTTAGCCGGAAGAGGCAAACCGTCACATTTCAGGGGGCCGTGTGGGATTTGTAACGCTCATTGTGACGGCCTAAAAGGAGCAGGATTCTATGCAGAGAGAACAGAGCACGGAAAATCTACGAGAGGATCGTTGGACAAATAGCTAAAAGGGTTACAAACAAAGAATAATCGGCGGGTGCGCATAGGCTCACTAAACGTTACGGTTCCAAGTGTGCGCCGTTCTCTGCCGTGTATATTAGTGCATGGCGCCATAATGATCTGATTGCTCCGTTGTTTTTTGGCAAGTACTCAGCGAAGCTTGTGTCGGCCTAAATAGGTCATGCTGCGGAGGAATGCGCCACCGATTTCACTGTCATCGGTTGGAGCATTTGGTCGTCAGGTCTACGCGGCTTCATTAATTGGCTCACGATTTCAATACCCGTTACCCGCCACCACTTCAGTTTTTCCACGCTCTTCTTCTTCGTTGAGTCATCGTAGTTGGGACAGTTTACTTCGTGACCGGTTTGATCAGCATGATATGCTTGTATTGAGCAAACTCGAGCAGCATATGCATCCATCCGGTGATCAGGACACTCAACCAGTTGCTACTGCATCAAAAAGGCAAACTGTTAAGTTACATTTGGCTTGCTGATCAACCAAGAATCCGGTTACGTGTGGTCGCTGCCCTGTCCTTGTTGCCCTCAGCCAAGCTTGTCAATGTGTTGGTCCCATTTGTGTTCAAGTATGGCATCGATTGCTACTCGGGAAATGTCCCAGTGTTCTTGGCTGACATCCACCCAGCCACATCAGCTATCGCCACACTGCTTTGCTATGGTATATTCGGGACGACTTCTTCTTCGGGGCTCAACGAACGTCGGACTGCCGTATTTGGCAAATCCGCTCAGTCCTCAATTCACAAAGTTAGTGTCCAAGTGTTTCGTCACATGCATGACCTAGATTTGTCGCACCACTTAGGCAGACGAACAGGAGCTTTGGGCAAAGCAATCGACCGTGGTACTCGCGGCATTCAATTTATTTTGAAAGCGATGGTGTTCAGTCTGTTCCCCACTGCACTGGAGGTGGCATTGGTTACCGGCATTTTGCATTACAAGTACGGCACAGCGGCCAGCATAATCGCTCTAACGTGTATCGGTGCATATACATCGTTTACATTTGCGATAACTCGATGGAGGACGCAGTTCAGAGTTGCAATGAATCGTGCGGATGGTTGCGCCGGTAGTCACGCAATGGACTCTCTCATCAACTATGAAATAGTGAAATACTTTACTAACGAAGAGCACGAAGCTGGAATTTACGACCGCCTTCAGAAGGAGTATGCAGATGCGAGCATCAAGACAACCACAATCTTGGCGGTTTTAAACTTCTGCTAAGCAGCAGTTTTCTCGGCTGGTTTGGCCACCACCATGATTTCTGTCGCCAGTCAAATCGCACTAGATCCAATCAGTGGCGCTGCAACTGCCGCGGCGGTAGGTGACCTTGTTTCTGGTACTGCTGCAGAGCAGACAGCGAGGGCGTTCACCGTCGGTGACTTGGTTCTTGTAAATGGCCTGCTGCTCCAGCTATCGGTTCCCTTAAACTTTTTGGGCATGATGTATCGTGAGGTTCGACAGTCGCTTGTCGATATGTCCACCTTGTTCCTTCTTATGAAATTAGAGCCTAAGATCAAGTCTCCTCGGGGTGCACCCAATCTGACTGTTGACAAATCCAACGCTTCAATCGAGTTTCGTGATGTCAAGTTTGCTTACATGTCCAAGGGCGTTAAGAAACCTGACGTGCTTATCGGGAGGTCCATTTGCGATGGACTAAGCTTTAAGGTCAACCACGGATTCTGCGCCACATCCATGGTGCGCGCAACTTGCACCACCATCAGGTAGAGTGAGGCATGGGCCAAAGTGGAGGCACAAGTACAATGGAACAACCTTGCAGACGTCTTAGGCGGAACGACCTGGGACGCGTGCAACTTTAAGTGACCTCCGTCAGGTGGCTTTTAGCCAGGTGGGTGGCAGTGTGAAATCGGTTTTGACCGTTGAAGTTCGATTGAAGGCAAGATGTAACTCTACAGATGGCAGCGTTTTCTAATGCTAACAAACATTAGAAATGAGGGTAGCGATGAGTGTGAGATGTACGCAAGTAGCTAGCTGTCCGTCATGTAAATAAACAATTGAAGTTCATATTGGATAGCACAAGGGAAGGGGAACAAGACTCCTTTGAAAAAACGGGGAATTAGACCATTTGGTGGTAGCCTCAGATGGCGTAACATTTCAACACTGATTCACTTTGAACACTCTTAAGAATCAACATTCTCCAGCCCAGTCCACCACAAGTTCGGCAGGCGTGCCTTGTTCCCAGTAACCACGCCCATTAGTATCTGCCTGTTAAGCCGAGAACCACCAAATTCCAATTTCCCTCAGATAGTTTACCCTCTTCCTGTTTGGCATAAGGGACTGATAATGTCGGCGACCTTACGCGGTAGAGGTATAGCCCTTACTGACGTGACTACAGATTACATCAGGAGGCAAAACTGTGCCACCGGTAAATGACCTCTTTTTAAATCGGTACTAACGGTCAAATTTGCAGAAGAGGGCAGCATGATTTCACAGAGCAAACCATCTCTGCCATCTGATCCCGTGCAAACTCGTGGTCCCCACTGCTCCAACTGTTGTTCGCCACAGCCTCATTGTCTTTGACATTACTTGTGTATCTGCTGCTCAAAGTTCCAAGTGGAAACGCTTTTACTTACATTTCAGATCAGATGGCAGCAAGACAGGGCCCTGTGGAATTCGTGGGAGACTAAGTGTCACGTACATGGTTCGTAAGGCAACCCGTTCAACAACGACATGGAACTCGGCATTCGGAGACATCATCACTCCTCACCAATGTGCCTAGGTTGATCTTTCTGTCATTTTGGTTGAAACAGAGAGAGCGAGGCTCCTGCGAGCCGAAGGCCTTTCTGAACTGTAGTTAACACAGCAATACGATCCTTGTTCTATGATCAACTTCACTTCATCCAAAGATATTTCGTGAGTTATGTGCGGTCATTTTGGAGTCCATGTTGATATCTAGCAAGAGCGTCCAGGTTTACGAGATGTTTCAGGATTTTGTCACGAATCATCTTCACTAAGGCGCACAAGATTTCACACGTCAGCCTGAAACGTCGGGAGCTTGAGGATGCAGCCCAATTTCTTCTCTTGTGTGTGGCAGCTGCACCTGTTTTTTTCAACTGCTCAAGGCTGATT
This sequence comes from Opisthorchis felineus, assembly GCA_004794785.1. Classification (NCBI taxonomy): domain Eukaryota; kingdom Metazoa; phylum Platyhelminthes; class Trematoda; order Opisthorchiida; family Opisthorchiidae; genus Opisthorchis; species Opisthorchis felineus. The sequence continues at coordinate 198,669 of SJOL01005178.1, read as the reverse complement.
CCCTTGATATTGGCTGACTGTACGCAAGACTGAAAGGGAGTTACAACGACATTTACGACATCACACAGTCAGTCCATCAATCAGTGGATGGGTGGAAAACAGGGGGCTGAAGATTCCTGTAGGTAACATGACAACACGTCTGTGAAAATATCTCAAAGTTCATTTTCAGAAAAGTTTGGTAACAATCGGTAGATTTATCGCTGGGCAACGTTTCACTTTTGACACAAAAGCTTCATCAGGCCAAGTGACTAGGTTACGAGGTTGGTCGAGATATAAGGCGGAAGGAGAACGAATCAGCTAAGTCAAGCTAAATCTCTGTTGGGTGTCGGCCGAAGGATTTTGTGTGTTAGGGTGGGTGACCAAGTGTTGGGCCGATTGGGAAACCTAAATGGATTTGGGTCCAGCCTAGGGTCTAGTTCTTCTGGTTCGGTTCACCTGATGATCCCTCTTGAACGTCGTTTGCACTTTCTGTCCGTCTGTGTGGATGAGCTAGTGCTACGATAGTTGTGTAAGAGGGATACTGTAAACTTTGGTCGGGTTGGAATTTCCACCCCTCTGTTTTTGCTAGTGATTCTACGTGAATTGACAACCACACACAGTCACGTCTCAACTCGACTTATCTAAGACCGCTTTCTATATGCTCGCCAGTTCCACACCCTCGATTCAATTCACGCTGTGATGCTTGGTAATTTCCGCCGCCTCGGCTATCAGCCGCTGTGGTGTGAATCGCAGTCCCCGTCTTAAAACTTTCACAATCTCCAGATCTATTCTATGTCCCGTGTCTAAGGCATGTACCGCCATCGCTGAGTCTGATCAGCGTTTGGTATTCGTGATTTGCTTATCCTTCTTTTATGCTCACCAATTCTGGTGTGCAATTCCCTGGCAGTTTGTCTTGTGTAAACCTTAGTGCAATCGTTGCAGTTAATTTTATACACACAGTCCCTAGTCCTTTCAACTGGTAGGGGATCTTTCAATTGCACCAAAACTGAGCGTGACATTTTTCCCTTCTGCAAAGCTACTCGAATGTTGGCTGAGTTTAGCAGTCTTTGAATAACCTCCGATGTTCCTGTTCTATATGGAATGACTGCTGTGCCAATCCATTCCTTACTGGGTCTAAATACCGGAGCCAATATCTTTCTTAGTTGACGTCTAATCAAACTCACTGGGTATCCTATTTCTTGAAGTCTGTTGGCAATCTCGATTTGAGTTACCGTTCCTTCGATCTCTTCTGTGTCAAAAGCGAAACGTTACCCAGTAATAAATCTACCGATTGTTACCAAACTTTTCTGAAAACGATGACTACTCAATCGGTTCCAATCGTTTTTCATCTCAAAGTTCACTTCATCATTCTTGTTGTTCCCCACATCCACAATCGCTTGTGCAACATAGCGTTGTGTAAATGAAAAGGTTCACCGCTGAAAGCTGAAACCAGCATAATGGTTTTCCGGACCCGTGGATTAACTAGCTGAACGCGTGGTTCAGCTTTAAATCGGAGTTTCTGGGCCAGAATCCGAATCCTAAGCAAAGCAGAATTGCAGATGACGAGTGGAAAAATTTGTCACGTACACCAATAGATCAACTTCTCCGGACATGCGAATGCGACGCCTTGGAACTCCCGTTATTTAATTTCGGCGATAGGCTTATTTGGATACTTAATAGGGAAATTTCCTACGTAATATGGCAAGTGGTGACGACCAGATAGCGAATGCCTTGAAGCTAAAGATAATGCAGAGGGCGGCATCCAGATGAATTTTCTGCGCAAATGAAAGGATTAATTAAGAGTGAGTGCGGTTGCTTGAACTTTGCAGCCTGGGAAGATACAGGGCACAAGGAGGATTAATCGAGGTGTTCAAGGTAGGTAATCGTCAGTTTGGAGTGCATGTGAGACTACGAATAAACTGGAAGAAAGAGTTGAAAACCAGGGAGCACCCCAAGAGACGGGCCATAGAAATGAGTTAAGGAAAAAGTTCTGCTTCTTAAAAGCAACGAACACAAGGCAAAGTTTCTAGTGTCACATCACATTCGCTCTTCAAAAAATTAGATGAATGTTAGAAAGCATGTTTTACCGCTTCCCTGTGAGGCTTCACAATATTTACGGGCACACGGAGCGAGAAAAAAACACGCGGTACTTAATGCAAACCCTTCTGTAAACCTGAGTGTGTTGATTTATGACTCGACCAGAAGTTGTTGCTGAATGACTAGCTACACTTTCGTCTTTTCCTCAAAAGCTCGCCGTAATATTCCTATTAAGTGGCTTAGGTTATCATTTTTTATATGCTAAAACCTGTCTGCCACAGAATGTTTGACTGTTTAATTTGGTGTGCTTGATAGAAGACTGTCAGAGGTGTGTTCAGCCTGAATGTTTCCAACCGCAGCTTCTGTCAGTGCATCAGCCTGAAACTCAAAATTGTGGCACAGTTGGTCGACGCTTGCCAGAGAAAATGTATAAAGGAGAAAAGTAAAACGAAGGTCAGTGAGCCAACCTACAATCCAGAATCCGTTTTTGCTCTGATTGGATTGAATTGGAAAAACTATTCGCCACGACATTTGGCGGCTGTGCCATTGCAGTGACCGCGGTGTGTTTACGGGTTTCAGGACTTCCGTAAGGGTGGAGTTTCTTGAAGATTTGCGTCGAGAGACTTCGAAAATGCAAAGTGGACAGATGAAGTCAGTGGGTCAGAGATCTGCCTTTCAGGAGGTTGAGGAGATAGTAGGCGAGTTTTAGGACAAATGTAAACTCCAAAAACGGGAACATTTAATCTTTCTCTCATTGTTATCACTTTTATGCCCCGGTCTCTCCATTTTTTCTGATTCATCTTTTAATTTTCCATTTTCCCTCTCTGACTCTCCTGCTTCATCCCTTTCTGCTTGTAGGCTGTTCATTTATGCGAGGAATAAAGCGTGTAAGGTAGCAGTAACGGAGTTTCACACATAGTTGTAGGAGCTCAATGAGCCAGATGAATGAGCCTCAGGATTGTAGGACGTCGGCGAAATGAAGGAAGTTGACTCCACGGGGTCTGGTGTATGGCGGCTTATATTACACCGTTACGAAGCGCTAGCGTAGCTCCCTCTAACTAATCAACATTTCTTATTGTTGGTCAGGGTAACTGGATAAGCAGAAATATAGCGCAGTTTGGAATGACTAGGTGCACCCAATAGTGCAGCGTCGGCTAGAGAGAGTTCAATATCACATCCATACTGACTGAGAGGCTCCGTTCACTGGAGTATTGACTTTTTCTTGATGTTGCGCTGTAAAGTGGCGGGTGCCTTGTTGAATGTTTGAGCGCAAAATGAATAAGTGCCCATATTTGTGGCTGGAATTTCTTGATAATATCACTGATAACAATTGCGAAAATTTCATATACTAGGACCGACCTCTGGGGTAAACCACCCGGCGTGGGTCGGAGTATGCGTTATCCAGGTGAGTAGCAAAAGATCTGTAACAGAGGTAGGTCACAAACAGTTTAGGTGGGCTAATTGTAACGCTTAATGTGAAGAGCTTTTATCTACCTGAGTAGGCGACAGTCGAATAGCAAATAAACTCTAAACTGAATGTTAGGATGTTCCACACTCCCTTGCTCTAGAGAAGAGTGTGCAGCCGTCCGGGGGGGCTCCAAATTACTTTATACTACGATGGCATCCTTTACTGGCTCAGCAACCTTGAGCAAGCATGACCAAATTTGTCCTCTGAAGATCCGCCGCTTGGGAATAGACCACAAGGCAGCCCGCTTGGGTCTAGTGTGTAGGGGTTCAACTTCTTGAAACTGCCCAGCAAGACATAGGAATGTTGTAGTGAGTTTTGGCCCCGTGTGCTTACCCATTCTGCAAGCTGAGGTTTGTGTTTGATGTATGTCCGTACTCCGTAATCATCCATATATAGGGAACATAAATGGTCCGAGGCTCCTTCGATTTAACATTCTTGAAAGAGCCGCGAAAAGTCCTCAGTGGTCCAGTTGCGGTGGCCTCCTAATGACTAAATTCAGGCCGGGAACAGTGGCCGAAGGATAGAATCATGCAAGGTCTTCCACCGTTTGCAAATTTCACACGTAGGGTATAACATCGTGCTAGACTTCAACGTCTTCAGGTAAAACAAGAATTTGAAGTGATTTATTGTTATTCTCCACAAGTGGACATGCTGTTCCGCAGACAACAGAGGCGCCCACACTTTGAAGCCACCAGATACGTGGACCACTCAACCGAAAGATGTGACCAACGTTCGATGACAAAGGTTTAAGAATACTGTTGTGAAGACTGATTCCCGTGAAACCCCGCTGACAATGCTCGTGGGGTTTGTGGCGTTACATAATTTGATCTCAAACCTACCACCCCAACAGTCCTTATCTCATTCAAACAACTTTTGCCGAGCCTCGTTGTGGGAGAACTCCTTTTATAGGGGGCATTTAAAAAAGCTTAAAAGCTTAAGCTTAAAAGCTTACATAAAAGGATATAATCACATAGTCCACTATCATTCACTTGTGCCTAACTCTGTTTGACCAACAACGGGTCCAAGATGCGTAAAATTCCCTAAACGCTATTTGGTACCGCATAAAATAGCCTTATGTCCTCAAAATGTTGGTCAGACAGATGGAAAGCTTGTCTGTATACAGATGGCCGGGTCTTTCTAAGGCCCTTGCCTACAGAACATATTTACCTCGAATTCCTTCTTTATTGCAAATAAGTTGCAGTATTTGAGTAACTTACAAAAATGTCGTACCATAAATGTGAGTTGTATATTGTAAGTCTCGTCAGTGTGCCCTTCCTCATTGTAGTTAGCGAAGGATGGTTTCGATGAACATGTTAAGACTACTATGGCGTATTTGGATGAGTTCCTTGTGAAGCGCTTTAAATTGTAAAGTTAAGATATATGTTCCTTGTTGAGATTGCTGCCTGCATAAACTCTCAGCCGAGATCGGACTAGTGTGAGGTTGCCTTTGCTGAAATGGTAAGCGATTTGGGCCAGGAATAGGAACCACAAGACCTGCCACCTTAGATTGGGTACGATTATGAGTATGCGTTTTCTACCCTAACAGAAGGATAGCTTTTAAACATTTTGAGTGGAATATATGTAATGCTAAATGCTGGAGGCTTCTGCATGAGATAGGTGTAGTCAATCGTGCTAAAGGCTCTACAAAATTCCGGATGTATGGCACTTATGGAGTCATTAAGAGACTTTGGAGAATTTGCCCGAATATCCCACTCTAAAATCACTTAAAGAATGCAAAAAGCTCAGTCGATTTATGAGTTTGTCCGGAGCATTTTATCATTTGAGGGCGACTGTTCATAATATCCAGCGACGATTTTTGCCACCTGTAAGCCGGGGTGGACGCGCACACATTGGAAGAAAGCCCCAGTAAATTAGTTTCTCTAGGCAAGCATGTCGGCCACCGTTACCCGAAATAATGCTAGCGTATTGTCGGTGTATGGTGACACCAACAGAACTTCTGTACACTTCTAGTAAGAATTCGAGTGAGGGTTGCACTTCCTACAAGCTGTATGTAACCGAAAGCGTCGGCATATTATTGAGCAAACAATTAACAATGGAGAAGTATATTGCGTGAGCGTTAGCGGACCCGTTGGTGAGCTAACGGTCAGGAGGGCTAAAATATGGCATCTTGTTTGTAGTTCGGGAGACAGCTGATTTGTTCGGGTAGATTAGCTAATGGCTTGACGGATGAGCGGCGCTACATCCTGCCCAAGTAAGAGCTAATCACACTGCTGCTCAGTCGCTCGAAGCTGATGGATGTGTTAAAAAATTAGCAGGAAGTTTGAGGGTTCGAAACTCTTTGAATTTCGTGAGGTTCGCACTGCTGATGGTTCCCCCGTAAGAATAAAGCGGCTGTACGGTGCTGCTTGGCTTTTAAGCATAGATTGACCTCATTAGGAGGACGAAATTTCATTCGAAAACTCTTCTTTATTTTTCTTGTTTGGTCAACTTTATTCGGAACTGGAAGTTATCTGGTCGTGCTTGACTGGTGAATAAACCTTCTACTTTGGCGTGTGCCGTAGACGCTGCCATGGTTTGTAAAAGGCGCACTTTCTGGAGCCTCTTGTTTTGTAAGTAGTAGTTCTGTGTTGGTGGAAAGTCAAGTTCTTGGTTTGTCATCCTTAGTTAATGGAGAAAAAGCGTAGAGCGCCCCCGCGATTGATTAAGGTTCCAGCTCTGTCTGACGTTGGTTTTGCTGGACAATTAGTAGCATTTTTACGGAACTTATCTCTGGAAGGTAGACTGAGTGGAATCCTGACTGTGACGCAGTGCATTTGGGGACCGCTGGTATTCTTCTAGGAAGCCTTATTTCAAAGTTCCAGATCAGAAGCAGCAGTACCTTGCATACTAAAGAATCTCGGCTTTGGCGGGCTAAGGGCGAGGATACTTTTCCTTTATCTAATTTGAGGGTGCGCTGGAGGGTGCAGTTCTCGCTGCTTACGCTTTAGGTATTTTTAAGCCAACTCTACAATTGAGTCCTGGCGTTTTGATCAACTTTTTGTTACAGAACTCCCATGTGTTTGGTGTGGGTAAGGAGCCAGGTGATTGTCCTACGCCACAACCAGTGACCGCAAATATATGCTGAAGGTTGGCGTGGGGACCCGAGATTGTGACGTGATTGGCGGGTTCGGGATACTGTCCGGTTTATTAGCTAGTCCCTGTTTCCAGTTTTTGAGGTTCATCATCAAGCGGTTAGACTGATTTCATATTTAGAAAGAGTTTCGGTCGCTGTTTTGTCCTCTGAGAAGAAGGTCGTGTTTTTGAGCAACCAATAAACGTTCTTATACACAATTACACAGGATCTGAGCTAGACATTCATGAAAACCTAGGGGCCAATTTTTGCCTTTTTTGAGTCTGTGGCCGTCTCAGCCTGACGACACTTTTGCGGACTTCATTTGGAGTATGGCACCCTGGTACGAGTCGCCTGCTTATATGGGTGGCGGATGGGCTAAACTGAGCTCATTGACACCAATGAAACAATGACGGGCGCCATTTCATGTCTTTCACAATGCATAGTGTTCCTTAAGCTGGAGGGCCTTGTTAAGGGAGATTTTTCTATTCTAACTAGAGCCACCATAGTGAAATTGACGATCAAGGTAGAGAAATGGTAGTGCTTGTAGAAAGAACTAGGGTCTAACCACTGCCGTTATGGCTGTAACCCAGAAGCCAGTTTCGAAGTGAGGACGAAATCATACGCATACCAATTTGGTTTTGAAAGGATACCCGCCTGGAACCAAGCTGAATCCCTCTTTTGTAATGTTCTCACTCAACTGAATGTGCTGCACCAGGTCACCTCATGTTTCAGTTGGTACGATTTTTGAGATATCGCAATACATTGCGTAGACGTAATACATTACTCATAAGGTTGATGAAAACTCTTCTAGAGCCCACGACAGGCCTCGCTCTTCTAGGAACTCATCAAGTAGGCGCAATCTTCGATTTTTCGTCAACCGTATGACTCAATGAGAATATACTACCATATCTAGAATGTTGTGCAGACAGAAAAGTGAGGCTACCTTTCTGCGACACATTCAGTTGGGGCATATCATTAACGAGAGATTCCGCTATGTTTCGGGCGAATCTCCTGTGGAAACTAAAAAGGTATGCAAATGACTGTACTTGTCGAATCTCATGCAATTTGGGTTCAAATATAAAGGTTGGCAGAAACTCGGAGACTGCGTTGACCTAATAAGCCCATAGACGGCTGAACCTATCGTGAGCTGTCGAAGAGTTTTCACCAACCTTGTGAGTAGTTCCCCTCATGAAAATTCTATGTTACGTTATTGTCCGTCTTTAGGGTTTTCATATTCGGGCACATGTTTCATGACTGCCTTGGAATATGTGTCATTCCACATTCGTAGGTCCACAGGCGATAACCACACCCTCGTGTGTACTAGTCAGGGGTGATGTTTACGAAGCGTCTCAGTTCAGCTGAAATTGACGGTGTCGGCCTTCGCCAGTCAGGTCAGCATAGATTTGCGTCAACCGACTGCTTCTCACTCCGTTGATACCAAATGCCGGTGAGTCCGTCTCGACAATTTTAACGGCAGCTGAGAGGCATTTAAGCGCAGTTGTTTCGCTTACTGCACATCCGCCCCCAACGCTGCACACCTAGCATTTATTTGCGGCTATATAGTCCCACAAAAACTGCAAGCCGTTGGATTCGTCATCATGACCGCGTTTAGTGTCCATTGTACCAGGTTCAGAATTGACGACCCTCGGGTGACTCTCAGAGTTTTGAAAGCTACTGGAGTAAAATGGGATATTACCCAGTCCGACATTCGATCATAAATGTACCCGAAATGGTTAGTATTTGTGAGGAGAAAAGTAGAGTCTACAAATCATCCGCAGAAGGTTGCAGAAATATCGTCCGGTAAATGTTTTGTCTTGACACCTGCTAAGACAGGCCCAACATGATTACTCGTGGCTATGTCGTTGATTTGTTTGCAGGCCTCCACTTCGAGTTCAAAGCGCATATTTGGGTACAAAAAAGTAGCAGATCACTGAGATGTTCCAGTTGATTTAGTGTTAAAATGGAAGAGGAAACATTCGTAAAAAAGGGATGCACATCCATAAGATGTTTACTTTGTTTATTAATCAATACTTAGTCCAAAATGTGTGAAAGCTGAAAGAAGTCCTTAACATACTGCTAAGTAAGCAGTTCACGAACAGGGGTTAAACTGTTCAGCCGTAACAACCTTTTGGTGCTTGGCCATCATGCCACCCGATGGAAATACAAGGGCTGATATGCTGCCATTTCCGGCTCTAAAGGAACACACACGATTTCGCATACCATAAAGCAGCCCGCTAGTTGATGGATATTTTAGCCGCTTTTTTGAACAGGAGTTACAACAAACACCAACTAACGGGCTGGTTTACGGTAGGCGAAATCTTGCATTTTGCATCAGATTGAGTCCGCAGATTGCCCCGCAACCTTAGTGCGAAACTGCTAGCGTTCAGCGAGACAATGATGGTCAATCACTATCGGCCAATATTATGCGAAAAGATGCTGTTGACACGAACAATTAAGTTGCTTTGGGTATAGAGGACTTAACCTGATTGGTTCGCAGATTCATTAATAGCGAGCATAGTTTTACTTTCAGTTATCTTGCAAAAACTAGACTATATCTGGTGCGTGGCTGATCAGATAAAGTCGAAATGTTAAAATTCCCCAATCTATTTTCTTGGTGCAGCGTCACCCACGACCAGCACTGTGATAACGTGAACGATCGACTAACTTTTTGACCAAAAGTTAACCTGCACCAAACCACTCACTTAAACTAATTGGCCTGATGAAACTGCAGAAACACATAATAAAGTGCAAATGCAGTGACTGCTGGCGACAATGAACACCCTAGAGGGTGATGGACGCCAAAGGGAAGCGCATTCTTGAGGGTCATAATAGGAATCTGGCGCGACCAAACAAAAGCGGTCACTGCGGAGCGCCTTACTGCACGAACTCCAACATGCGAGTAGAAGGACACGACCAGGTGACACAGTTATTGCCCGTCTTGATGAGTTTAATAGAACCCCGTTACTCCGCTCCGGGCCCGACCCATGTGAAAACAATGGAAAATAGTTCATTGAAGGAACATATATGTACAATTCCCACGTCCATGGGGATGAACATCCCGCCGAAGGGCTATTTGTATCGGCAGGGTTGTTCAAAGTTCAAGAAAATCATGGTTAGGACAAATGCTCTGCAGTGTGTTCAGCTTGGGAGGAGTTTTCGGCGATTCGGAGGAGCGTTCCTGAAAAGAGGATGGGATGAGAATGGTGCATGCTGGCTTTAACGGCAATAGAATTCGACTTAAATCGTTCAAAATAAGAACTAGGTACATTTCTGTCGGAGAGAGGAAATATTATTGTGTCCTAAGTAAGCACGAGGAGGAATTTTGACCTCTAGGCTATAGCCACAATAAAGGATTTCCAAATACATTCCGTTGCCTAAAAATAAGGATAAACGGTATCCACGAAAATTTTAGTACGCAGTGGTTTTGACCCCAGGATTCCAGGTACACAGTTGAGATAGTTCCTTGATCTTTGCAGAAGTACGACGTATTCGCTTGTGCAAACTGTAGCGACCCTTAAACTCACCGCACAAGGCTGCATGAAGACTTCATTGAGTGGAGGCTCTAATCAAACAAGGGCATTGTGGGTGGTTGACTTTGCCTAATCAACTCTGTTAGTGTGATGCGAGGACAAGTTGATAGACTTTAACATTGTACTTGCACATGCGACTGGTCCTATCCTTTTGTTTGAAACAGCTGTAGTGAACGCTAGCAGTCTGGAGTAAAAGTCTGCATCAAAATATGACCCTCCGCGGCACGAGAAACGACGCCTGATGCGAACAGCTACGTTTGTCCCCAACCATAAAAACGCAGTAGGTAGAGCCTGAACAAGCAAGCTGCATGCATTTACCGGGTTTCTGACAAACACACCTGGATGCCGCGTCTTTTCAAAAGCAATATCACGCTTTTTGTCGTAGCCCTATATGGTAGCGTCGCTTTAACCTAGACCAATGCTACAACAGTGCTAGACAAATGTTGCGAGTTTTATCGCAGCTCCGTCATCAAAGCAAAATGAAATCCCGGATGCGAAAGGTAAAAACACATCATCCAAAATCTGGAACCAAAAGTGTAAGTGTCAAGCCGTTCGGATAGTGTTTACGTTTCATACGAATTTCCGTACACTGTACTGTGAATTCACGATGCCCAGTCCTTGAAAATCACGCCTCAACTAACTATTGCTGCAAGTTCAAGCAGAATAACACTGTTGATTTCGACAAATACACTCATTTGCAAATCAATTTGGTTTTCACGGGAGACTCAAGTGAGTCTCTCGTTTATGATGTTCTTCAACTAAGTGTGCTGCACACAGGCCGCCTCATGTTTCAGTTGGCATGATATTCGAGAGGCGGCCTGTGTGCAGCACATTCAGTTGAAGAACATCATAAACGAGAGACTCACTTGAGTCTCCCGTGAAAACCAAATTGATTTGCAAATGAGTGTATTTGTCGAAATCAGTCCAATTTGGGTTCAAGTAGATCATAAGGTTGACGGAAACTCGGGGACTGCGCCTACCTGATGAGCCCCAAGAAGGGCGAAACTGGTCGTGGGCTGTCGAAGAGTTTTCAGCAACCTTGTGAGTAGTTTCCTTCAACACTGTTGATTGTTTTCTCAAACGGCCATCAGGAAAGTAGACGACTGCGGGTAACATGAAGAAACCCGGTATCTTGCGCTCCGAAGGTGAAGGTGCGACTTAGCCAGACACTCTTTTTGAATCATCACGTACGAAGGAAACTTTACTACAATAGCTGAGTCCTTATAAGGATGCAAGGCCCCGAATGAAGGAGTCATTCTGATTTCGACTACCAAACACATCCAAGTCCATGGCCTAATCACAATCACACTCTCGATGAGGAGCGGTTGTCACCACTAAAATTGAACAGTAAAATGTGGTCAGTGGTCAACAGACGGTAATACTAAAGGCTCACATCATGTGGTCCTGACGTCAACAACTCATGACTGTTAGTCAAAGAGTTGTGTGGGAAATGGCACGTAGGCCTGCCTATCTAAGGAGCTCCGAATGAGGAAAAGGGGTTCAGCAGGGCTGAAGCAAATAGAGCAAATTTGAGCAAATACTCCATTAACTAGGCAACATTTCAGGAGTCCAACAAGATTACACCAGGTTGAAAAAATGCTGATAACTGGTGCCAAATTCAATGAATCTATTGTCCTAGATGATCAAATCTGTTACGAACAGTCCACTTCAGCTTGGCAGTGACTCTTGCTAACTAATATCTATGAATCGGAGGTCGTGCCAACCATATAATAAGCAGCGAAAGACTGGGTGCGCGCAAAACGTGACACGAGCTGGGTAGTGGTGAACGGATGAATGCGAGACGGTCCCAGTCAGTCTGCTGACGTAAGTAAGACAAGCTATGTAAACGAGACCATCGAAGTAAGTGAAAAAAGAATTCAGGTTGGTAAAATGGATAAGGGGGGAATCCACAGGAAAACGGTCAAGAAGCACTGATCCAAATGAGGCCAAACTGTTGACGCGAAAAGTTGGCCAAATAAAAGCGCGAATGAGTGAGGAAAGTTCCAAAAAGAAGCTACAACTGTAACTGGCGTAACTGAGAAAACTTACGACGTTCCCGTTCACGAAGACCCTCAAGGCCTTTCTCGAATTCTCGGTTTATTTGTTCCTGGGTTTTTGAGCTCCTAAGAGAAAAACGAATTAGGGTTTATCACCCACTCCTTGACAAAAAAGGTCAAGTTTTGAGATGAGGGTAATGAAAAGTATGCTTTAGTATGTGGTGAATTTTATGCTTATTTCCTTCTAGTATGGACGATCAGCTTCTTTGTGGTTGTCTTCCATGTGAACAAACATCTGATACATTCCATATATTGGTTGCCAAGTGGCCTTCTGAGCTCGGGATGATTCACTGGTTAAGGTGCGAACTTACTGACCAGAAGGTTCGTGGTTCGAGCCCAATCTGTGCATCTCGAGTGCTCCTATCTAGGTTTGGGTGAAACTCTAAGAGAAACCCCCACCATGAGCAGTGTTGGATATGTGCTACTTTCAATTGAACAGGTTGGTCAATACCAAAAATGAAGCATCCAAGTGTCGTCTTCATTCAACCTCAACGGTAGAATTCTATCTGGCTTGAACCCCAGCCATTGGATAAGCAACATACGGACCCAGGAACACAGTACTCGGTGCTACGACTAAACATCTGTGAATGATAGTCACAAAAAATACACTACCTTGATGGTATTCTGTTATTACCCGACTCGACAATTTAACTGGTCGACCTAGTTGGAGTCGTCATACATAAAAAAGTACTTTCGTCAGGGTACATGATGTCGGGTGGTTTGTACACAAACTAGGTTTACTTCAGAGATATCTGGTCTAATGAAAAGACTCACCTAGGAATAACCACTTCTTCGGGGTTTCCGCATTTGCCACAAACATGCAGATTGTCTATACACGGAGCACACACAGTGTAGTAGGCGCGTTTGACGGTCTTCTGGCCACATTTCAAACTAAATTTGGAAGGAACGAAAGCGGAACTGTGCGATCGAATTTGTTAAATCATTCTCCTCGACATATGCCAAAAATGGCGTCCCAACCAGAAGGTTGAAAATTACAAAACATGGCTCCCTGGAAATCTTAAATTCCATCCTGAAAGTGCAGTCATCCTATGGTGAAAGCAACCGAGAAGCACTGTACAGCTGTTTCATCTCCGTTGGGGATCATAGCTAATGCGGATTCTATGAGCCCGAACAGGGATTCTGACCCAGAGCCCTACAACCATTATATTCACACAAACCAAAGGTTGATCTCAATTCAGCTGAGAAATTGACAAAGCTTTTGAAAATTCCGTTGTGCCTTGAAACCCATCTTCTGAATGCTCAAGCATTAGGAGACAGAAATCTAGGTTTAATTTCCTGTACGTTTGGGGTGTGTCCGGTTCCTGCAGCCAAATGGGTAAGAAAAATGTGTAGTTGGCTCCGGTCAATGCCCACATAGAATACCTCAGCACCCGATTCTTGGGGGTCATAGTGATAAGTCAAAAGCTACGACTGAAATTCTGGAATGACCACCTTACCCCTTCACGACCTCGTGGGTCACACCAACAGACTACAGTCAGGTACACAAAAGGCTACCTTTAGGTTCAGGTAACCGGAGGACTTCAGGAACTACCTCTGCAGCCCTTTTTGAACTACAAGCATACTTTGTGGGCTGATTTTCAATGAGCTTTCTAATGACCGCCTCACTGCTAATACAACACCTGCTTAATTCAGGTAAAAAAGTACATCCACACTACTCGACCTTTAGGGTCGTTCACTTAGGAGAGAATCTTAGAAGGGGCAGTGCGCTCGATTCCATAGTACTAGGCAGAACGATGACTAATTAAAAAGGTCGACAGGTTTCACCGTTAATGCCCGTGAATACAGCGGAGACTAGACAGAAAACTCCGGAAAATAATCATTGCAGTCACATCCGTATACGAAAGAAAACAAACAGATTGGTTAAAATGGTGACAGACAGCAGTTAACCGGTAATCAGGACCACTCGATCAATCAAGCTACTGATATAGGCTTATGATACACTCGCGGAATAACACGGTGGACAAGCAGTGCTTCCAGTTTAACTATTTTCCGACCTTTCAACAGAAGATAACATCACAAAAACTGGCAAAGTGAAAAGGGTGGACAAAGGAGACGAACGGTAAGCGAAAACAGAACTAATCAAGAATAAATCGAATAAAAAGACAGCTCAACTAAGGGGATCATACAGAATAGGAAGCGCCACTAAGAGTACCTGTTTTTCTCGAACTTCTGACCAACTACATAATTTACTCCGTCCCAATTTTCAACATGTCATCCGAAAGCTACTCAATGAATGCGTGACCGACTGCTATTAGGTACTCACAGAACCCAAAGAGCATCTTATCGCTTCCTGATAGGATGCAAAATACCAGCAGGAACATTCCAGACTAGGTGCTAATATTAAAGGCATGCGCGAAGTCCTTTGCCATATATGACAAAAAGATTGATCCCACATGCCGGTCATTGAATTCACCCCTAGGTTCCCCACATATCCATGGTCTTCACTTCAGCCCATCATCGATATTGAAAGATCTGTCGTAGCTGTGTACGGACCCTGTACCTGGGTCCTACAAGTTTTCGAATGAGTTCGCGTCTGTATCGAAGATAGTGTGACAACCAAATATCACGAAAGAAACAGATATGCAGTACGGGTTGCAACGATACCATACTGAAGTACCCTTTTTCCGGCTTGCTGTTCACATAAAAACCTAAGTGACCGTCAAGCGTTCCTTTGCGAAAAGCAACCAAGATTTCCACCACATGTGTGACATCCAAACCATCAAAGATTCCCTGTGGTGAATTTAGCCACTGTGAGTTAAAAGCAACAGAGGCCATTATGACTATCCACAGTACGCTTTTTCTAGTCACCATCTTTAGGTTCGTGGTTTCACAAGACGAGAACTTCTGTTCACCCGATTCTGATCTGCATCAAGCAAGGGAACGTCCTAAGCCTGGTGTGTTTTAAGTGCGGGGGATCTCGGGACACTTGCTGTATACTGCAATGTGAATTTAACCACCTTTCCATACGGATACAAGTAATGGCTATAAGCACCTTCCGCTTGACTTTGTCAGACGAATTTTGCCGTCAGCTCGTTTGCTTCAAGTCCCACCTAAATGTCATGGCGAAGAAATCGTTTGACAACATTTTAGACCAACCAAATGTCCTTTCAGTCCACCTGTTGCTTATTCTGGCATTCGCGTAGGAATTAACGACTGTACCATCTACCACAAACAACGACGGCTTGGGTGTCACTCACCGAATAATCAAATATATTGCTGCAGTTTTGCTAGAATCGAGGCCAAAACGCATCACTGGGTTCTAATTAGGGTAAAAAATACCACGTTGGCGACCTTGTTGTACCAACGATTGAACCCGCGAACTTATCACGGGTGTTGAGTGCAGTGCACAAAGTGTTATCAATAACTCTATCAGAGAAAATCGAGAAGAAACAGATGTAGCCATTGGCGCCTCGGACACTGTATTATCTGGGCCAGAAATTGCATTTTGTCGATGGGCATGTGCGCCAAACAGAGCACACAGAGCCCAATGCTGTTACAGTTTCCACCGTTTTCAATCTAGCATTGTCAAATTGATAATGGGTAAACCAAAGATCCGATTGCTATCGAAATCCAAATAGGAGCGTCAGGCGTTTTGATTGGCTGAAGTTAGCGCTAAGACTCTGTTTTAGTTTGAATGGAAATACAGCAATTGTACAATCATTCGTCGATGCCATGGAAAAGTAGAGGGCACACTCATATATACGGACACCATCCAGTTACTTTGGGCAGTTCCAAGAAGTATTTGGTGACGAAATACGACGACGACATCACGAAATTCATTTGAACTTATCATCTACTTATTAGATTAGCCGATTCGAGGTCCGTGCTTGGAACCCATCGAGAACTTCTGAGGAGAATACATTAAAGAAACTGTTTTTCGCACGACTAAGTAAATAAAGTCGAAAATCATAGAAGAATGAAAAAAACAGGTGGAAAGTGTCAATGAAACCAGGTGAAAAGTATGCCTGATTGGTTTATTGCAGTAATCAAGAGCAAAGTACGTTTTGCTACGTCCTGCCGATCAGCCACTCATCGTCAAACAGTTACGTGTCCAACCGCTGGTCGCGAGCTCGAAACTCTGTGAGGTGAACAATGCTGATGATAATAAGAATAAAACAATTGTATAGGGCTTCTCGGCTTTTCAGCATGGATTGGCTTCCCCCAACAGGATGAAATCTCTATTGAAAATGACAAATCTCCTCAAACCACCATTATTATTATTATGCACTACGCTTCTTCCGGTTGTGAGAGCGTTTTAGCATGTTATGTGACATATCTATAAGTCAACGCACCACTAGAGTTCCCATATAGTAGGGAACTGTTCACTCCCAGGGAGACTAGTTTCACGTTTGAAACATCTAAGCTGAGAACGGGTGAAGATAAAATAAAGCATGATCTTAGAAACATTGCGCGCAGCGAGTGATCTTAACACCCTTTGTAAAGGTCAGTGCTAAAGAGCGATTAAGCCAAATTAAGATAGACAAAGCTTAATCGATCTCAACCATATGACCCATTTTCAGTACGTGCCAGCAGAGGTTGACCAGTTTTTAGGCCTACTGTGACTTATTTACGGAAAAGGTATCTCAAGTGATGTGAAATTTAGGCTTCAAGGCAAAAGTGGGCTTGTTTCGTCCTTGTTCGGATTAACCGGAAAATTCACAAATGAATATGAAATCCGCAGACACGCGCACAAATGTTTCTGTAACATCAATCAAAACCAGTTTGCTCTACGAGGAGAAAAACGCGCAAGGACAAGTTGAAATTTCTTAAATGACAAGCAGTGGAATAATAATAAGAACAACAACTAGGAGCATGTACGCAAAACGACACAGGGCCTTTCCATAACTTGTTTCGAGCTGATTTTGTATTGGGTTGGGAACGCAGCGAAATCCGCTGCAGGATTGAGAAGTTAAAGAGTAAAACCGGTGTAGATGTTGTATTTGAGCAATCGATGAGTGGACAATTCATAAGCTGTTTGAAACCCGTTTGTTCGACCATACAGAACAAAGTTGCCCACAATGGTCACTGCTGTCAATATTTTTGTGTGAAGTCGCGCTTGAGTTATCAAAGCAACAGGGTCAAAAAGACAAAGTCTTTCAACTGTAGCACTCTTTCGATGCCTAGCTGCACTGACAACGGAAGAATGCACGAGGGCTGGGATACTGCCATGTTGCCCAAGCCTAGACAAGAACATTCGAGATGCTGAGCTTGGGTTCGAACCACGGACCTTCCGGTCAATAGGTTCGCGCCCTAACCACTGAGTTATCTCGAGCCCAACGGTCTAGGCTATGTCCCCTGGAAACCAAATCGAGGATCAACTAGGTTTAGTACCATAGCTTCTAAACGGACGAACAGCAACTTACCATATAGTCGGTTGAGAAAGCGGACGATACTTCTTGTATTTCACCTTCCATTCCAAGATGCCTTTGCATCGAGCACAAAGGGATTCCATGATGAGATTGTTCACCTCCTTCGTTCGTTTCGAAGTATCGTGCATGTTGTTCTTGTAGGCTACCGCATTTTGGTATTTAGGCGGTCTGCATCGACGGTTATTGCCTCTTTCGGTGCTCATGGTTGGATTACATAGAGACAAATCACGTGAACGCAAGAACGAAAAACTGAAAGGAACAGGTAAAACAGGATTAAAGTACAAGTATACTCACAGTAAGGACGAGAATTCAACTTATGCCGTAAGCCGAACGATTAAAGTGAGGACCGTGTAAAGATAAGGGTCCTGTGCATGACTCCTGTGGACCACCTAGATTTTATGGAGGACCTGATTGACCGACAATCTCCCAACCGCTACGTCTACGCCGCACAAATTCTACGAGAAGCACTGACGAACAAGACCCGCACATGACTCAAGAGTGTCTGTCATCCAACCCTTAAGGACAGTTTAGGAAACTCCTAGAAGACAACAACGTTTTCATTAGAATCCTGTAGAGGCTTCACAGAAGTTCTGCGGGCTCTCATGAGATTCATCGATGCACACGTACGGAGTTTGAAGTACCACATAGGGACGAACGCGAAAGAATCCGACACTTAGTATGCCAAAGAGAAAACGTACTGCTGGATTGTCCCTGAGAGGGGGACAATACACAGAGGAATTCTTCCTCGATTTATCCAGCTACTTGGGAAAATGGCTTGTAATAGCCCAGACCGCCCTAAATCAGCCACTCGGGACAGGCTGGTTGACAACCCTCCACAGTTTTTCGAAACCGATGCATTCCAGAGAAAGCATCCAGTTCAAAGTCCTAAGTGGGGTCGAGTAATAACGTTGAAATCAAGAAAAGAATGTAACCAGCTCTATTCACGAGAGAGTGCAGTGGACGCCAGCATTCCCCCAAAAGGATCGACGACTACAGCCACGTATGAGAATACCTTAGCAGTCATGTGACCCGCAAAAAACAAATGGTGCAAGGTTGACGAAGCCTCTATTAGAACGACTGACGCGCCGAAAGCTTGAGCTTAACCTCACATCAGTTCCAGTCTTCGAGAGGAACGAAACCAAGACGTAACATGTGGTCCCTTCACTGCTATAAACTAGCACAAAATGGAAAACCAAGTTGGCCACTCCTCCAAGGATGAATCTTACTCACATAAAAAAGCGTTCTTTACCAGTGGAACATCCATACAATTCAATAGTTCATGATCAGTCGACGTAAGCAGCAAATTTGGTCACAAGGTGAACACTCAACTGATTCAGAAAAATGCTCCGTAAACATCAGGACAGACTGCGTACGCCCCTTCGATCTCCTTCCTTCCGGCCATTTTCGGTAATACGAGATCATGCCGTGCATTTTCACAAGCGTCACCATGCCCAAGCCCCATCGTTATACCCCCATGGAATACTTTGAAAGCCACAGTAGAACGAATCGACAAAATAAAGCTAACCTCGAAATTTTTAATGGCCTCGGTCAGGTGTTTCACTACCACAGTAAACCAATAAATAAACTTTATCGTGATTCTTTCTTCGGAAAAAGTGCAGTCCAGTGAAGAAACCCCTATACACTGAGAAGTAAGTTACCCTAGACCATCGCTCCATCACGTGTCCACAAAAGGATACTTAAATAGCCTGTAGTGTACAGATTTAGAGTGCGCAACAGAGACCTATGCGGAGAAATCTTTCTATGGGACTAGCGCACAGTACAAACTCCCAAGTAAGGCACAAGCAACAATTGGACTTGTGGAATGCCAAAAACAATTGCACCTGGAGTAACTTGGTAGTGGTCAACTGGGATAAGGACTAATTCGAAGATGAGAATACACTATCACCCAGCTAGATCTTGCTTGGTCTGCCGCCCCAGTCTATCATTCACGTCACCTGGGATGCGATCCTAGTTGTGATGCCTGAACTTAAGTTGGAAGAGTAAAAACGAAGGATCAGTATTTCATCCAAAAGGTTGGCCAGACGCTCCAAAGAAACCATTCATAAACGTTGCTAAAATCTTACTCTAGGGGTGGATGTACACACAGCGGAAGGCCACACATCAGTTGAAGTGGACACGTCTCGTGTACGACAAAAAAGAAAGTGGCCGTTAACGGTCATAAAGGCGTAAAAACAAATCCAACTGAAACCTTTCAGAAACGTGCGAAATTGTTATGGTGCATAGTCTCGTCTCAAACGGTAATTTCCCTGTAATCCTACTACTATCAGCGTTACCCTCAATCAGCGGTTCTTAGGCCACGAAAAGAAAGGCTTTACGCTTGCACAATATTTAGTCATATCTCACCAATGCTAGTTGGCCGCTGAGTCCCCGTTTCCACGGTCGATTTTACCTATGCTCCAAGTTCAAGAGCACGACAACAAAGGGCCTGTCGGACACATCTTCGTGGCCGTTTCAACAAGAACGAGCTACGCAAGTAACCGAAAACTCATCTGTGCTATCCTTCGTTGCGTGCATCCCGGGGAAAGAAAGTAGGCTGCGATACTCCTAGTTGCCAAAGTCTAGACAGGTACATTCGAAAAGTCAATTTTAAGCCACAGAACTTTAGGTCAAGGCTTAACCGGAGAGATCTTAGGAACCGAAGACACTCACGTCCGACAGAGCTACGGGGAATGCAGGGAAAAAAAGATCAAATTTCCAGGCAACCAATTAAATTACGCAAAGACCACCTCGGGACCAACCAATCGGTTTAGAGGTAGCAGATACTGTTCAGAAACTATATAAGCACAGCAAGAGGAAGAAGAATTTATCCAGTCAACCAGGAAACCGATTAATGAAATCTGAACAGAATGCTCAATCCAAGATCTGCGGTTTGGACAGTACCGAAACAACCTTTTTTTACCATTTACCATTTAACCACATTACATGGAAGCTAGTCCAGTAGGAAACGATGGACCGAACCTGACCAATGGTTTTATACACGCCACAACGCTTGTAGAAAGAAGGGACTGTCAGGTCATCCCATTAGCGAGCAAGGCTTTGGAAGACAGTGTACACATCGAAAGAAATTAGGGGAAACGAACCAGGCAATGATAAACAGCCTAAACTAACCGAATACTCATCCAACCGGATTCTAATCAACAACCAGAAAACAAAAACCCGCAGTTCTCAATTGAGTCTCACTAAATTGGCACTGAAAAAACGAAGGCACCGTCCGAAATCCGGTGTTTATTGGGAAAAATAGTGAGCAGAAAAGCGAGCATCTCAGTCCCCTTTTAAAAAATAAACTCCTAAAGAGCGTTTGGTCGAAACATCACAAACGAAGGCAGTGGAAATTGCACACAATGAGGATACTAACAAATCAGAGAGCGTACAAAAACAAAAAACAACGGGGCAAAGCACAGCCATTGGTAATCCGCCGGGACGAAAGTGAGAGGAAATGCAGCATTTTATTGGCCAGTGTTTGGCGTCATCACGACAGCCTGTCCAGCCTGTTGAAGGAGCTCTCGGGAGGTGATTAGGCAAGAGGTGACAATGAGGAGTTGCCATCGGCGTCGAGCAGCGGCGAACCGAAGAGCTGCCACCTCACCGTAGGTGCAGCCTCCGGGGAAAACCACTACTACCGGCTGGTTGGCAGAAAGTAGAGGGAGTGGTTGCGCCAAAGGAGCGAGGGGCCGTCGCGCACTTTTGAGTATCTCACTTTGGTAACCTGCAACAGCTAGCAAGGGGTCAGCGAAGCTCATCATCCCCAAGTTGGCCGAGGCTGAAATGTGAGGTGGAAGTGCGTACAGCGTATCACACAAGGGACCTTACTATTGATTAGAAAAAACTTGTGTAGAGGGGCTGAGATACAACCTTCCAAAAGAGTAGAACTTCATCACCACCGACGACATAACATTAGTGTTCAACATTGACGCTTCGCTGCCGTACAATCATGATTTATTTGAAACCCTTATTGTGAAGAAAAGAATAAAGGTGGATGGGGAAGGGACTTAGTGCTAGCTCACTACAATCATTCCGAGGTACCTACACCTCCAGAAACTCATTGAGGCAATCTGGAAAAAAATGACAACAAGAACGCCACTGAAATCGGTTAGCAGCCATATCTTGCAGCGCTTCAAACCAGACGCTTATGTTGAAGGGGAGAATAAAAGTGGACGGGGAAGGAATTTATTTGTGGCCTATCACACTCACTCTGAGGTGCCTACACCTCCAGGTACTCACTCAGAAACTGACAAGAACGCCACTGACACGGAGTAGCAGTCATATCTTGCAGCGTCTCCAGTCAGACGCAGTGAGGATCACGCGGTCCCCACCCTGGAAGGCGAGTCGAACCAACAGCACCCAGATTTTTTGTAACCTATTTCATATCCCTCTTCCAAGTCAAGGGTTGGCCACCTCTCTGCTTTCGCCACTCTGAGTTGGGCATGGAAAACAGCACTCTCTTCGGCAAATGATGGTTAGGCATACGCGACACATGTCCCAACCAACGCAGCTTCTGGTGCTGGAAGTACCCGTTGCACAACCAAAAACTCGCTTCTGGTTGCCTCGTTACAGATTTTCCGAAACCAACCCACACGAGCTGTGGTTCTGAGACAACGGTTGTCAAACACATGAAGGTGTTTCAGTTCCGCCGACCGAACAGGCCGTCTCACAGCCATACAACAAAACAGCCCGTACCGTAGCCTGATACACACTTCCCTTTAGATTCAGGGACATACCGCTTTCACGCCATGGGTGTCTCAACTTAGCAAACGCGATCCCAGCCTTGCAGATTCGTGCGTTGACCTCATCTGTCACACTACAGAATAACTTGGCTACCGAGGAACATACTTCCTTGGATAATGAAGTAAATTCCGAAGTACCCAAAGCCTTTTATATATGGTTGAGGGTGAACAACCGGAAAGAAGTAGTTAGCAGTGTTAGTCCCCCGTTGTTGGGGAATGTACTATGATGAGGGGAGAATAAGAGATCACAGAGTATTTGTCCTTTTCATGGACACCGATGTTGTTTAAACATCCTGACTGTGGGGCCCACAATATATTTTATTCATTCGAGGACAAGGTTATACTGGACACATTTCGATATCATTTTTGCTAGAATATTACCACTAACATGAAGTCACTTTTCTCAGCAGGACACCGTTCTGGATGGTCCACAAAAACATTTCTCACGTTAGCTGCTGACGGTGTATTGATAAAAGTGGATACTGCGCTCTCCGGATTTTATGAAAATGAGATACTTTTAACAATGGAACACATGGTTGCGAAGTTCATCGGTCAAATTCAGTCTCTTTGTTTGCAGTCGTATAGTTATCGTATAGCGATGCGTCGTTTCACGAAATTCAATGCAATTAACGAATGTCATGTGGCTCCGCAACATGAAAACACCTGAAACAGTAAAAAGGAAGTGTCCGGAACCCGAAAAGTTTATATGCGCGAGGCTTTTCACTTTTAGTGAAGCTCATCAAACCGGCACGTTGAGAGCTCGGTCACGTGACCCTTCGGTTGTCAGCCTTAGACTGCCGACTGCACAACAAAGCGTGAAGCCCACAAATCCACAGCACAGTGAAGCCCAGAGCAGTATTCTCAAAGCAGTTTTAGAAAGGGAACGGATGGTTTAGGAATGTGGATGATTTCTAGCAAGAATATTTTAATCAAGTTGCAAAAGTCGGTTAATCCAATATATGGTAAAACGAGAAAAAGTTCAACTGATCAACAAACCTTCATTTGACATGCCCATCAGTTTCAGGGCAGAAACGAGATTATTTTTCCCTATTAATTCCATATCTGTGTTAGATGCTGTCGCCTTGCCCGACTGTTGTTGTTGATCGCCGGAACCTTTGCATGAAGCGAGTGGCGACTGAAGCACAGAAGTAGCCCATACAGACTCGACCAGTCGAACCACAACTGGACAATGCTGACCAGCGTAAACGTAGGAGGGGGAAACTGGGGCCTGCTCCACATTTCTATTCGCCTGGCCGGAATGACTGAGTCGTAGAAGGTGATGAAGACGACTGAAGAGTAGAGTTGAGGAAACATTGAACACTAACAGACAACTAATCAAGGAATGATATCTCTCATCAACAGATCCGTGTTCGAGTTGACGGTTTATCGATCAACTCCAGCAACTAGCGTAAGAGCAGTCTCATAAGCGATGCGCTGAAGGCAATCCTCAAAAGATCCTTAGATCGGAACTACGAGTTAGTGCACTTGTTCATGTGATGAAATGATTTAACGAGATCGACTGTTGCGGTATTAACCCAGTGAAATCTATTATGAGGAAGCTCAAATGAGAGGCATATCCCCATACAGTTTCCGATTCCTATACTCTATAGAGTCTGAGCCGGTAGCAGTAAGATTGCTTTGACACACAGATGGGTTATAGTTACTTCTGATTTCTCTGAAGTGGCTCAACGCAAACGGGAACTTCTTTTGGAAAAATAGGCTGGGTGTTTGCTTGCTATCCTCGCTAAGATGTGTTCAGATCCATGGCGGCCTGGCTCACAAGTTTGCTTCAGCTGGGTGAATTAGTGACAGTCTTTAAGCAACTTGTTGCGTGACGGAATCCACCTAGACGTGGAACCATAGTCATTGGCTAACACTACCCAAGACAGATAACCAATGTTTTGTTTGGCTCCGTTCGCTCATTGACGATGATGGCAAACATCCGGTGGACACTGACAAATCATGAATCAGTCGACAGAAATGTCCATTCTGAGTTAACGGAAACAACAGTAGAGTTGAAAACAGACAGCATCACCAAAAATAACCCACCTGTATTGAGATTTACGACGCGATGAGATTCCAAGGCGGGCCACAGCAGTTGAAAGGTTTCGGTTAGATAGATTTGTCGTCTCAGAGACCTCCTCAGATTTGACAGGCGCCAATACCCGCAGACAACGCAGGGCAAAAAGCATGGGGAAGGCGGCTTGTCCAGCTGCGTGAAGAACTGCGCGGTGTATAAGATTGTACACCTCCTCTCCAAGACCATCATGTGTGACTGAGGCTAAAGCGCTCAGGCGGAGTCCGTCGATCAGGCGATCCCCGTGGCTGTATGGAAAGCAGTTACGTTTTCATACTACCAGTTACGTCAGCATGATACGCATGGGCATTCAAAAGTTAGCCGAAAATAGTTACATCGCAAATAAACTGCGTTCAAACAAAAGTGTTGTCAGTCTGGTCATCCTAGCTCATAATTGCTGTTCTTCTCGAAAAAGTAATCCAGCATCATATGTTCCTTTGTGCATAGTTTCCCGTGCCTTCGTTGAGCAAAAATGCTCCGTCTTACGATGTCGGATTCGAGGTCTCTACAACGACCCGCCAAAAATACATTCCTGATTTCGGAAAACGGTGGGGCCTAAGAATAGTTTACTCCTCCGTGATTTGCTGCCATGCAAAAGGCATGTTGCATATATCACAATTCATAAATTAGTATCTAACTGGAGCGATCGTCTTTGGATGGTAGTCATTCGGAGGGGAACGGTGAACTGTATTGTGTTTCTGTTACTGAAACCCTATCGCAAGACACGATTTTGAGAGTCCAGGGTTAATGCGGTCATGACCATCCTCGATAGCAAAAGCAGTGCGAATACTGGTGCTTAACTAGAGGGGAGATAGCCAATGTTTCTTTCGGCCCATAACAGGTATGCAAGTGGATACTGTCAGGGGCAACTGAAGAGTCAAGGGTGGGTTCGGTTCAGTAGTTTAACTGTTGTGCGGCCATGTTCGTTCATCAGGATGAAGAAAACAGAGTAGGTGGCAACAGACGATTCTGACTACTAAGTTGAGAAGATATATTCAAAGAGACTGGACTTCCTTAGTTTGCATCTAGTAAAAGTGGAGGAGCTTTAGCGCGTGCAGAGTTCAGGCCAGACCAGAAGAGAAACAGTTGACCCAAGGTTTGTTCTCATCAAAAGATGGCCGGTGTGGTAGCGGACATTTGCTAATAACCTACTAATATGTTAGAATGGCAATCCCCCCACTATTGCCAGTATGTAAAGTGCTAACATCAAATTCAAAAGACTCCAGGAATGGATTAGTGCTTCATTTTTGTATGTAAGGTGTTAGGTTCGGTTCAAGCAATAGATACTATCAAGGGGCATTGCAAAAAAAGCAAGCCGTTGTACGAGATTGCGAATCGGAGAAGCGGTGCAAATAAATAACTTACTGAGTCCTGCAAGAATCAAAAATCAAGAGCACCTGCATCTTAATTAGGTGAAGCACGTAAGCTCTATTTACAACGGTGAAAACCAAATGACACTAGCTAACCATCTACCGTTTACGTATAACCTTACAGGTCAGGCAAGCAATACTAAAACTGAAATGTAGGTAAATCCACTTAAGGAGGCAAGCACCACTGGAAGAACTCTTGTATTCATCACCTTTATGATGCAGATGGACATGTATGTGGGAGTGTTAACCGTGAATAACCGCTCAGCTAGACCTGCGATACGGAGGTTCCCCATAGGGTTCACGACTTTAGCTGATAATGGCAAACGTTCTTTATGGGGTCGATTTTGAAGAATGATAGTTTTGGAATAATGGGTCTACATAGGCTCACTAGGTACTAAGCCACTCGACCGCCAGACGTATCGGCATCGAGGTGGTTTCATCTGCCAGTGTTCCACACGCCCCACCTGCTGCTGGGGTCGCAGATTTCGTATCTCCCGAAGACGACACCCCACCATTGCTTTCCGACTGTACTTTTCCACTGGTCATTGCCAAAGTCCCACCACTGCCGGAGCGGAGAAGAAGCGTCTGGGCCGCACGAACATCTTCCACTCGTTCACGACGTGTCAGTCGGTCCATGATTTGTTCCAGCACAATGAGGAGAAAGGACAACTCCCTCCGCTTGGCCATGAGGGGGGCCACCTGAGCACCAAAGTACTTCAAGTCAGACAGACTGGTGTTGCTCGTGTGGCTTGTGATGGAATTAGTCGGACTGGGGTTGCAATCGAAGTTGTTTGTAGGTAGGCGTGTGGCCATTTCAAACTCCAGTCCACTGCGTGTATCTTGCAGTTTGGTACCCCATTCCTCCAGCTTTTTAAATACACAAGAGACGTGTAAATCACGGACCGCCTGTGATGATATGGGGAGGAAGAAAGTGAACACAGACAATGATTAAATCCGGATGGGTGTCCAGAGTCTACAAAAAAATTCTAAGGATGTGGGGCTATGGGACTCAGAAGGTAAGAGTGAAATTACGCTGCTGTCCAATTCACTTCTGGGTTCAATCGAAAATCCTTTCTCATAGATTCATTGAACGAAATTACGCTCTACATACGGGAAGACAACTCATAAAATCATGTGAGTTTGGAAGCAGGCGATGACGTAGATTCGGAACGAATCGACGCTGTTCTAATGTACCTGTCTGATTCAATCTTCTGTGGTCCCTAAGTCCTGCAATCAATTCAGACACAATAATCATTTGGATGAATTCCAATGTAACCAGGACTGTCCAGAAATGTTAGACAAGTATGGTCTAGCAGTGGAGTAGGCCTAGAATAAATGGATTTTCTGAAGAAAGAAGCTTGGGCTGAAATGATACCCAACTGCAATCACATGCATTCATTCTACTGGGTCCTAAATAGGAAACCAATCTCCTGAAGTATCTGCTCGAAAGTAGCCTAAGGGACAGAAGGTTCAATCAACTTAGGTGATTCGGAACGAAACTTCGAAATCTCATATAGGATACAAGTAATATGCTCGAAATTCGTGCTACCGTCCTCGACAAAGGTCTTGATCCGACGAACCGCGTAACATATGGACTGCTCAGTAAGGCGTTCAATATCAATATTTCAATACATGGAGCTCAACAGAACTTATCCGCGCTTCCAGACATCTGTTTCGGATGAGGAATTCGACGACAAAATGAAACCTTCGTTTCTTATGGCAATTAAGTTTATTCAGGGTCCTTCAAAAAGCTTCACGTCGTCTTCAAAGGCTGACAAACTACACTGGGGAAGTAGTATTCATGAGAAAATACTTAGGGGTGTGATTGTTTACATCATTGAGGTAGTGGTCAAGTGGAGGGACGAAGTTCAAATGTAGACAATGGCTCCGATTTGGACGAGGCACAGACAGACCTAGCACTGACTCTGCTCACCCTGTCAGTGGTGACCGGTATGGAGAAAACAGCTAGATTCCGCAGAACTGAGTTGAGTGATGTCACCAGCAGCCTTTGGTAAGCCGAATCAACGGGGTGTCGTTGACGTTGACTTGATGAATAGTAGTAATCCTTTGCTGACTACATGAGGCCTTCGATCCTCTACCATCCTGGCCGCTGTATTCGCAAGCTGATTTCTTCTACCCAATCCCTCAACGCTGTCAATCCTACCATCTGACTGGCTAACCCGATGACTCACTAGGCTTGAGTGTGACCGTTGCCACCATACTCCATCAAAAAACAAGAACTGACTTTCCACCCAACTCACTTGAATATCGGAAGTGTCAATCACGAGAAAAACCAAAAACCCTCAGTTTCAAGCGGCCAGGAAGACTTGTTTTTTTTTCATTCAACAGGTAATAGCATCTGTAGGTCAGTTAGATCTATGCTGGAAGTCCGAGAAGCACTGCACAACTGTTTACTCCTTATTGGAAACCGCCCTGGATAGATTCGAACTCGCAACCTCCCGGCTAGTAGTCGAAGGCCACGAGCGGCTGATCAGCAGTATGATTAATTCGCACTCAAACAGGATACGACGCCACTCATTTCTGAAACACCGAATTTATATCAAGTGGTCATGTACAGACTGACTCCCCAAGTAACGACTTCTCCGATGAAAGTTTCACTCGTCATGTGAATGGATCTTCCCTGAGCTACTTACAGTTTATTGATAATATGATCATCACTAGATGTGCCCTAGGAATGGAAAAACGGCATACTACTATCAGTACTCATTGGTTTCTCTCCACAAATGAACTTGCCGATGAAGTCCCTCGAGATGTCAGAACATAGGGTTAGAGATTTTAGAGCGATCCTTCAGGATGTCGAAATTCCACAGCGGATGAGCAAGTATTTTCCCTTCTGCAAATATGCAACTATAAAGAAGAATGCAGCCACCGTAACTTCAGGCGCAATTCCAATGACTTCGAGCGCGTCCTATTCGGGATATCATGGAAAAGTTTGGGTGGCATGTGGAATGAAATCCAAAGAGCGTTGTGACAGTACCGGCGTACTGGCTAACGCAGCTAGAGGTCTCTTTGTGAGTCAATCTATGAGGTGATAAATATCTGAACACATGGTGTGGACTGCCTGATTGAGTGGCGTTGCATCCTGTGAAAAGGCAAGCTAACCACAGTGCTGATCAGCCACCCGTGGCTGAAAGTTAAGGCTGCGAGTTCACTTGGCCAGAGCGACTTGCCGACGACTTTCGGTAAACATCACACAACCGTGCAGTGATCCTCAGCTTTCCAGAATAAGTTGACAATGAAAGTTACTATAGTTAGTAGTAGTAGTCGAGCTCATTACAGCGGTTGCTTCAGCACACTCCATAATCAAGGGGGCGTGAACAATAATGAAAGTCACAGGTCACAACGAAACAATGTGATGATAATGGAAGTTGAATCTTCGTCTTTGAAGAGGACGGAAACTATCTGCCGGGGAAATAGTGTTGAGGCGCGGACACCGAAGGAAAAAAAACAGTGGTCATGGCACAAAGGCATGGAAATATATAAAGTGTGCAAGAAAAGAAACGATTGGACAAGGGACGAGAAGGACAGAACTACGTGTGACGTAGGCTCTAAAGCGTGGACGATGCGAAC
Organism: Opisthorchis felineus; assembly: GCA_004794785.1. Classification (NCBI taxonomy): domain Eukaryota; kingdom Metazoa; phylum Platyhelminthes; class Trematoda; order Opisthorchiida; family Opisthorchiidae; genus Opisthorchis; species Opisthorchis felineus. The sequence continues at coordinate 169,352 of SJOL01005178.1, read as the reverse complement.
AAGCAAGTGAGGAGATCAGAAGGCGTTTGTATGCGTAAGTTATCGTGAGCACATGCACATAGGGGCTGCGTGAAAGATTTTTTGGAGGACACAAAGAATGAATTCGGAGCAGTATTTAAGCGATCTCTTGAATACGACAACTGACTGGGTGGCCGTTGATCTGTATGCGGAGTTATCTTGGAAACGTTTCGTCACCTTAAGAGGAGTATCAGTGTCAGTCGGCTGCGTGGGTAATTCTTTCTTACTTGTGAGCGTTTATATAGTTTTTTTTTAAAGTACACGTTATCGCTTGACGTGATTGACTAGGTGATAGATAGGTTTCATCGGCCTGTTCGTGCTACGTCATGCCCTCGATTCATTCGATTTGATTTCTTGTCCCGACACCTATCTTTATAGTTTTCCTTGTTCTGACTGATGCATCCTCAATTCGCTTTGCTCTGTGGTCTGATTTTCTTGGGTTTGGTTATCCTGTCCTGTTTTCTCCTTTAACGTGGCTGGTTTCCTTCTGTCTGATCGGTCAATCAGATGTTCCTCATTTGGTCTCCTGATTTATCGGTTGAGTGCATCTTCCAAGTAAATTTATATGTCCCTTAAAGTCGGACATTCTCGCTTCTTTTATGATTGGCCAATCCGGTTTCTTAGTTCCTTCTTCGAACTCTGAAGTTCACATGCTGGCCCGAATGACAACAAAGAAGGGACGCGAGTTTATAGAAGCATGAAACTCCACCGAAGAAGCCACCAACAAACCTATTCGAAGTGACCCAATTTATCAATCATTAAGGAAAAGGGAACTTCAGAACTTCAGAGTTGAAAGAAGCTAATAAACCAGATGAAAAACCCACAGAAGCAACAAAGCGGGACTCTAACGGACAAGCTAATTTAATCGAAAAATGCGACCAACCAATAAACCGGTAGACCGAGTTGAAGGCATCTGAGTAACCTGCTAGAAATAAGGAAACCAGCATAATAAACTAGAAAACAGAAATGCACAACAAACCGCCCAAGAAAATCAAGCCGCAAAATTCCTGATGAATAAGGGAGCAACGTGTGAGATGATCAGTTGTCGTAAATGAAAACATGCGTCCTCAGGTTTTCTTCTGCCGTTCAAGGTTTTCGCTAAACATCATTCGCATCCAAGAGACACAAAATGAACCAAAGAGAACCATCGCATTCTGGCTCATAACGCAACTAACATTTATTTGAGAGATACAGTTGAAACGGCGTGCTGGATCGGTGATAAATCGTCTGGCTTGATGGCGTAGCTTTTTAGTGAGACGATCGAAACCATGAAAAGCCAAACAGAGCAGGCAACATTTCTGAGGCGCGTTGTACCATTAGGCGGATTTAAAAAAGAAAACTAAACTGTTCACCCATCCGGAACGAATAGATTTGTTACCGACTAAAAGCAGAACCAGCATGATCTGTTCTGATGAAAGGAAATCTACTCACCTTGTAGTATTGCAACATCTCCCCGTTGAGTAATTGTTTCCTCATGGATTTGTCAGAGCACGCAGAATCTGACAGTTCCACCATACCTGAACAAAAGAAAACGAAGATAATATTAGTAATGTGCGGAGCAGCTGCGATTAAAGTTAAACACTACTTGAGAAAAACTCTACACCAAACGGTTTCCGCTTACTTGAACAATGTGCTCATTAAGACGAAAGGTGACGGTGAGTGTTTGACACAAAGCAACGCTCAAAAGAAGGGACCGCGAAGGAAGAACGTGCGTTTGGCCTCTAGCGGGAGATTTCACAGTAAATCGTGACTGACGAACACTGTTGTGGACTCTTCAAGGACTCTTCACGGAGGTCCCTTTTTGAGGTTCCCTTTAATAAACTAGTTTTCAGACCATCGTTAGTCTGTGACGAACTCCGTTTTGAATTAAAGGTATCAACTGGCGGTGTGTCAACAATAGCATTTCTCCTCTGAATCAAATTCGGCCGCATTGGAGAAATCACTGTAATTCAGAGACCGGAAGCAGAATTACTGGTCTTCTATGCACATCCGTGTGACCGTATTGGCTATGGAGTTGTTTCAGAGGGAAAGGACAGATGCAGGGAGTATCGTACTTGTTTGTTGTTATAGGAGAACTACAGCATATAGACATCTAACAGTTTGGAATGGGGTGATGAGGAATGCGGAAAACCAATGGAGTCAAAAGACAAAGCCTCTAACTAAATTGAGTGCAAATTTAGCTCGAGTTGACTCGCGAGCTAATGAAGGGGCGATCTGTGGCTCCAGCCCGCCCCTGGAATTTCGCTTGTTCCTGTCGGACCTCAAAAAACCTGGCACTATCTGGGCCATGATGCCTCCTTCAGGGTGCATGGCAGCTATGCACCGAGAGTTCACCGCTGAAAACTTTCTATATTTGGGGAGTGAGAGTTGCTTTGCTTTCCACATTAAGTTCTGTTATTTTACAGCCCAGGTAGTCGACAGGTAGCCGTCCTCAGACCGTGATGTGACGAAACCGAAGCTGGACGGCCATCTAGAGAAGCAGAAACAGAACCTGAATTCCATGAAAATTTACCCGTACTGTCAAGAGCCATGTAGTATGGTTAGAAACAACAGAGGACAAGCGAGAACTCACCCAAATCTATCCCGATAATTTCGTGAATAAGTGCTTCGAATGTCATCGGAACCAGCATCGGAGTTACATAGTCCAAATCTGGGTAACGGGAAAGCAGTATGCAGATGCGACACTCTGGGGAGTGTTAACAAATTCAAAGTCAACATCTCACTCAAGTAATCTCAAACACTCAAGCTAACTTGTATCACCAGGCCGTACTTTACGTGGATTTTTGAGCAATGAGGTTGAGTGCTTCAAACCATACGCATCTCATAGACGTAATACACTAGTCGTACGGCTGCTGGAAACTCTTCGACAGACTAAGACCGGTTTCGCCCTTCTTGGGGCTCATCAGGTAGGCACAGTCCCCGAGTTTCTGTTAACCTTATGTTCTACTTGAACCCGAATTGCGCGAAATTCGACTAATGCACTCAACTGCATACTAATTTAGTTTTGACGGGAGACACCTGGAACCCAGCTGAATCTCTCGTGGTGCAACACATTCAGTTGATTAGGAACACCATAAACGACAGATTCAGCTGGGTTCCAGGTGTATGCCATCAAAACCAAATTGGTACGCAGATGAGCGTATAAGTCACATACGCATCTTCCTTCGGTTAAGAGAGACAAATAAGACCAGGTGTCATCATTTTGGCTGTGCGTTGATTAGTGTACAGGAAAAAAGCAGTGCTGAGAGTGGAGATTGAAATTGCGGGCGTCCTGGTAGGTATTTTGGATACAGGTGTATAACCATGTCTTCAGTATCAGTTTTAGTATGGCTGAACCAACTAAAACTGCCTAAATGCCGATCCTTGTTCCTTTTCACCACTGTACTGATCGGTATATCCCTCTCCTGAGAAATGAGCATTCGGCTACCGATTGACTGGCAGGAATTTAACCACTCTCTTTCAAGGCGACGATCCCCATCGAATTCTGAGGTGCAACCGCCATGTAAAATCGTCTCAAGTTCGTCACCTACGGTAGTCCATGTCCAGAACTAGAGACGATGTTAACAGCATATTAACATGCAAATACTCCACAAGCAACCACCCGGCTTGAAACAACGTCCGCCCCTGTGGGAAGATCCCTTTCGATCCGAGGAGGGGTTCGACTGTGATCCTAGTCCACCTGGCTATTAACCAACCGCAAACAAGTGCACTGCTAAAAAGTCTGATGGACAGACTGTGTCATATTTCGATAAAAACACATAAAAAGCCATCCAGATGGCTACATCAAAAAATGAAGGTTGTTCGCAGACGACTCTCACTCAGGGGAGTTTGGTGCACTAGCCACCAGCAGTGCGTGTTCTATCGGGACTGAAAAAGTAGTTTTCCTAGGAATTAGCTGCAAGTAGACAAAGGGTGTGTAGTAAACTCACTGCGACTGAATATTACCACCAGAGGTGGGGGTCGGAGTTGCGAAGATGAAGCAAGTGGCGCGTCGATGGAAGAGGAACAAGCAGACGACTGACTGCTCAAATCCGAGAGTCGATCTGTCGACTTGCACGACCGAGACTTCTCAGACTTTTTCGACATAACTCCCTGAACTAAACCCGACCGGATGCAGTAAAGTCGCACACCAGAAACCACAGCTTCAGCTGCTTCACCAAATGCATGAACCTGGAAGATAACAGGAACCCGATGACTAGTGCAGTAGCACTGTATGAGGATTTCTTCGACATATTTGGGTTTTATTCAACCATGTGGCAGGATGTTGAGCTTTGATAAGAGAGAGACCAACCTATCAAACCACAAATAGCACACAAAAGACTAAACGTGCTAGTAGCTTTACGGCCACGGTGTTAATGGTGCAAGCAACCTGCGCCTTCAAAGTGGAAGTCAACAATGGGAAATCAAAGTAAACACTTTACAAAGTTGATAAATTGTTACAAAATCCCGAATAAATTTAGAACCATAGGCTAACCGAAATGTCGTGTGAAAGGTCACCGCCTGGTATCTAACACCTTAGGTGTATTTGAGAGTTTGCAGTTGGACTCCATTACAGCGCTTCAACGAACAGTCAAGTCAACGGAAGTTTTCCAACAACACGCACACACACAGAAACCTACCCGACATCCCATTGGCGCCAGTTCACTTTCACAGGCAACCTCCAACAGTTCACCTAGTTCCAGTCCCATAAACTGCGGCCATGTGTAGTCCCCGTGGAGATAATAGTCCGCAAACAGCACGGGCAAGTTTAGTGTGACCAAGTCAGAGTCTATGGGGATCCAGCTGAGTGACAAACTGGCCGTGCAAATGTGTTGACCGTACAATCCGCGCGATTCGAGGAGATAACGCATGTCTTCGGTCTGAAAAAGAAACAAAAGTTGGTGTCAATGTGAATCGTTTCGACGAGAAATAATGTAGCCCTTCCTAATAAAGATGCATCGTAGACTAAGCAAGGACCATTTGCTGCTTCCAAAATGGCGAGACAATCTTTGCTCGTGTTGAATGACAAGTGATTTCATCAGTGATGTGAGGTTCTAACCTATTTTACAGTTGAGGTGCGCTCTAGGTAACACGAACTTGTGACTTGTTCCTCAGAAAGGAAGAGTCAAATGCATAACAGCAAGAGTGGTCCAGTACTGCTTGTCGACTTCTTAATGACGGCAAAACTGGTTTGCCAAAGAAGTATTCAAGTTTTGCAAAGGACCTTCGTAAAAAGGTAATAGTTGAGAACCATCCCTAGCTTTCCTGTTCAGAATTAGCCGGAAGCGTTCGAGAATGGCAGATCATCATCAATTCAAGCCTAGTCAAGATACTTATGCTTCTCTTCCCGGAGGTAAATTTTCCGAGTTAAAAATTACAGCGGAGTTAGAAAAGAATATGACAACACTGGTGACGAGAGGAGAATGTATATGCCTGATGCAATATATAAATTCTCAAGCCACAAGCCATAGCCTAAGACTGTCTGTTGGAAAAAAATAAGTGAGGAACCACGGAATTACGGAAGACCGTGGTACGAGTCAAGGTGAGTTTGAGTTTTAACCGACTGACGGGCAGAAAAATGGTGATGGTGTTTGGCACCTTATCTTTTCCTCAGGGAAAATTTTTAACAACCTGTTATGTTTCGATCACGCAGCGAGCAAACGATCATATGCGCGGACCGTGAGGATATTCTGCCCCCAGCTATGTTGCCTGATCCCGACTCCTTGTATGGCGAATAGTAAGACGAAAACCTTGGACACAACTTTAATGCTCCGAACAACAGGCGATTAACGGGCGATAGCGGAAAAAATGACAGTGCATATATATCCATAGTTTGACCTTGAAAGATGCCGGAAGTTCGTTAGCACACACAAAGATACGGAGTTTTTGGGGATATTGAAACCCCCAACACAAGCGTTGATGCGTTTGCCATCACAAAGTCGGCAGGTACACCACCTGATATGCCACTGCAAGCAGAAACATGTTCTGTGGACCGGACAGTGGCGCGGACTTGTTTTTCACGCAGTCCGAGGTGTCCTCCCGTGTGGGATGACAAACTTCAAGATGAGGTCAAGCGATGCTGCAGTATTCTGAGATCAGGAGTCTGAAACGTTAGTCTTCCACCTTCGATGAAAGTGAACTCAACACGAGGGAGTGCATATAAGACTACCTGAAATTTGTAATCCCAAGTAATTCACTGTTGGCGATGTTGGAATACAAGCCTCATTACAGTGAGGGTAAGAAGGTTGTCAAGCAAGTCGCCGTACAGCTCTCCCTGAACCGTGGAGAATTGTACATCCTAACACTTTACGAAGTTGAGCAACGAACGCTCCTGAGTAAATTAAGTCTGACCTTAGATCCACGCTACCTTCCAGTTTGCTACGTGTACAGCCGAGTACTACTTCATCGGTGTATTTGAGCTGGATGGAAATGAGGGAGGAAAACGGAGAAAAACAACCCCCTGGAGAGCATCCGTATGTGTCGAAAGGAATGTGGGAATTGGTCCTCCATACTCGTCAACTGAGTCTTTAAGAAACCGGACCAGATCTACCTCAACACCAACTTGATAGGGAAGCTGCAACAATACCTGTCAACGCTGTCAAAAAACATTAGCGAAGTTCAGGAAAACCATTCTAACCGTCTTGTTTTTGCAATCAAGTAAAGGAGCAGTCAAGTGTATCAAATATGCGACTGAGAGCTTGGGATAGCTCAGTGGTTAAGGCACGAACTTACTGACCGGACGGATCGTAGTTCGAAACCAACCTGAGCATCTCGACTGCTCTCGTCTGGGCCTGGGTAATCACTCTCAGGTAGTGGAGTAGCCCTTGGCATTCTCCAAAAATCAGCATTTTTTCAAGCAGCGAGATACTGGCTGAACAAGTCGGTTACTATTTAGACGAATGTCAGCGAAGTTTGAGCAATATAGATGAGGGAAGATCAGTACCACCCGCTTTTCCAGCTTTCAGTTCGATAAACTGTTTGTACATAGCATCACACGTAATGTTGGCAGTATGGCTAGGTTCTTCGAAAGTAGCAAAGGTGGTGTACTGGTTAGCTGTGCCAGTAAATTCGCGGTTGGGTTTGACCAGTTCTGCCTGGGATGCAATTTTGAGGACTGCTACCACACAGGTGCTTCCAGGTACTCCACACTCCACCGTTGTTCTTGTTGCCAGATAGTATTTGAAAGCACATTTTGTTAAGGTGGTTGATCTTTTGACCAGTTTTGCCACTTCCTTGACTTGCGACTACCTCTCCGTCTGGCAGGCGTTTCACCTCTTTCCCCGAATTTTTTTGGGAAGCGGTGACGAAAACCTGCTGGTCTTATGTTAATTGTTCGTGCAGGGGAGCATAACTCAAAACAGAAGTTGAAATAATCGGTATGTAGCGGACGACTGTGGTTATGTGAATGTGATGAATGAAAGCATATCCCTCAGCTGGCTATTCTCTTGTGAGCATTTCCTAGCCTAAGCAACCGAGGCTTTCCTCATGAATGAGCTGTAGTTTGTCTTTGAGTAAACCCACTGACCACGCGGCTATGGCGTCCGGTGGTGCATCCGGCCACCGATGTGTCCCGTCAAAGAGTCCCCATCCAGGGAGATGGCAATGACTAGCGCAGCTAAGTTTGCTGGTAATGGATCCGCTTCCAAATCATTGCATGGCTTCCTCTGGCTCGTTCCCACCCTCCGTATGGTTGTGAGAAGAGGGCTATTCGAGAAAATTGATCGGCTGATATGCGAAGCACGTGACCAAGCCAGCGCAACCTATGGAGTGTCTCATCTGATGATCTGTCATGTGCGAGTTATTTCTTTTGAAAATCGCCCACCGCACTTGGAAGTTCACATCAGACTTGGGAAATGCTCCGAAGACAGGACGGTAAAACACTGGCTTTCAGCATCTCCTGCTCACAGCGGCCAGGTTTCTGATTCACACAGCTGGAGCATTCCATAGTCGACTTCTGACAGACAAACTAATGTCAAGTCTACGCCACAGATGTTACTTACTGGCAAAAGCCGCTATGGCATTCTCTGCCCGAATGGCAACATCGTCCTCAGGCACATAGCCAGGAAATACAGATGCCCGGGTTGACAATTTTGTCCGCTACTTTAATCGGTTCGCGTGCACGATATTTGGATCCGTTCCCCCCAGTCCCTTATCAACACTTTACATTTTGTAGACGTGAAGCCTCTACCGAACCAGAGCATTTAAGCTTTGGTATTATTTCCACTTCGGTAGCACCATATCTAAGAGAAGCTACGTCGCATGCGTACCCAATATCTGGGCATTATATCTCGGCACTATAACCCCACAGGCGCCAGAGGCTGGAATTGAGTCTTCCATAGTCATGTCGATGACGGTTGAAAAGCCAGAAAGCCGCGCACTGATGATGTCTCCTCGTTTGGTGACAAAACGCTTGTAATCTCCGCAAACAGATCAAAAGCTACTCACCTTTCCAATGAGCGCTTTTGTGAATGAGTTATTGAACCGTCTATTTCACTCATGGTTTCGCTGACAGCTTCCCTCCTTTGGTCGGCCGATGGAACTGGGTTATCTGGTGCATGTCTGTTTCCTGAGGCAAAAGTCTTCTCCAGCTCCTAAGCTTTCATTGTTCCCTACAGTTCCTCATTTTCCCCCTTGTACTCATTATCTGACGTTTGAGGGGGACGTGCTCCGTCGTACTCGTTGTTTGCTGGGAGGGGTTTTCTGACATCGACCAGCATTAGTAATCTCGACTATATTCAATAGTCACTTGCTCATGTCGGACGAGCAACTTTTTTTACCGCTGAGATACGGTAGTTCTGCGAAAGTGACGGGTTGGCATACTTCTCGCCAACCTGTGAGAGCCTGAAAGAAGGCAAACTGCCACGAACAATGTATTCAGTCCTATGACGACACATCTGATGTGTCTGGATGGAGCATCCTTGGAAGAGACCATTTTTAACATGGTTGTGAAAGTCCCAGAGACCACCTCACAGAGTTTGATTCCATCACTCCATAGGGGACAATTGTCTTTAAAATGAACATCTGGTCTGTGCAACCATTTTGGAAAAACACGTCATATGTCTATTCCACGACTCCTCACATTTATTTGGGCATTAGCAAACCTTTAGTACACAACTCCTCGTGCGCTGTATGTCTGCTTTGCACCGACCTCGGCTACCCCAGAGGATTTTGAACACATGCTATCGTAAAGACCTGTTAACTTTAGATAAGCACCAGATTTACTGTCCTCGTGGTTTAGGGCACTACATGCCAGGACCGTAACCTCTAGTACATTTACAGGACTTCCAGGCACTTGCAACAGCATACCACGTACAGTCACATTTACGTAGGGGAATCTCTGAATAGTCGGCTGACTCTATTTTGGGCCTTATACATATTAAAGTTACTGATTAATGGTCGCGTCAACGAATGAAGAAAACATAAGTTTTTGTGCCCATCCCCACCGACTCTTAAAGGATTATCCGGAGGACGAAGAGAACGCATCGTTTGGTCACCCGGAAAAAAAGTTCAACCTCTGGCTCTCAGGTTAATTTCGACGAATGTAGTACCAGTCGGCCGAAAATGATAACAAAGCTGTCTTTTGTGTGACTGAGAAAGGTACCGTACAACTCAATAGCAAAAACACCCATGAAATCATCCAAGAGAAGGGAACGGGGGCCCGAACACATCGAAAAACATACTCTTGGTGATAAAAGAAGTAATAGCAATTTAGGATGTAGTAAGATGGAAAAGTTCACTGAGATACTAACTTCACCATGTCTCCGAGATGAAAATGAGGGAGTATGACGTAATACCTACTTCCTATAATGCATCCGACTCATATGAGGAGATAAGGCAGCTCTATTAACGTAGTGGACAGCAGTTTTCCACTCTTGGCATTTGTTCAGATTCTATTCCTGTAGGAATAACTGTGCCTCTAGCCTTTGCACAGTCAATCACAACCCACTAGTCGAGTGAATGTGTGGTAGGTCTTCGGTGAACACTTCGAACAATATAAAATTATCCCACACGCATCATTCCAAGCCACTCAGTCCCGAAGCACGCCTGCGGGAGCAGGTGCATCTGGACATAGCGGCGTTCGCACATGTCCGGAGATACTCCAGCAAAGACCCCTCAGTATCTGCCTCCAGTAAAGAGCTAAGTGGAAATCAGACCGTGCAAATGTCACCCGATGGCTGTAACTTCACTGGGGAGAGAGCCGGGGTGTTTGGGGCAAGCTGTCAACTCCACGCGTTCTACGATCTCTGGGGAGATGATTATAAACCTTCCAGTCCATTTTGGTAGCTAAATGAAATATTTTAAATCCTGGTTAGAAATCATCGCACAATACACATCAGTCGTCATCATCATCATCAAAGACAGCAACATCAGTATTGACAATGATGCTTCATCGCCTTACAACCATAAAGTTTATCTAAGTGTATTAAAAGTCTTAGACTGAAAAGAGGGGGAGGGGACCTGGTGCTGACCTATCACGGGCATTCTGAGGTACCTGCGCCTCCAGAGGGTCACGGGGACCCCATCCTGGAAGGGGGACGGCGCCAAAACCACCTAAACTCTTCATAATATCTTTCACATCCTTCTGCCCCTCAGTCGTGAGCATGAGTAAATACGATTCATCGGGCAGTTGCAAATAACTGTCGTGGTCTCGCTTTCACTGTTTACGACTGAAAGCGAATTGGGCGGTCGAATGAATTAACCCGAAATGATTCAACGCTGATAAATACTGGCGGCTGATCATAAGGAATTTCCTAAGGACGCGCGATAAGATAGAATGTGCTTTACATGAAGCTCGAAATCAAAGATCAAACTGATAAGTCATGCTCCCAAAACTGTCGAATGAACCGGAAAAGAACGTGAGAAGGTTGTACAGGGAAGAAGCCTGATTATTTTTTTAAACTCGTTCTCATCTTACTAAAGTAAGTTGGTACATCATGAAATGGAATGTCTTAGAAATACTAGCTTCAGTACAAAAACTGTATGAGATATTGAAAACCGATACCACTCAGGTGAGTTGAGACAGCTGGGCCTTTATTACCAGTACATTCAAACAAAAACAGGTAAAATGTAATTCGAAACAGTTGTAAGCAAATTCAAAGGGCAATTGATGTTACCTCTTGCGGAACAAAAATTATCAGTCTTGTCCGCTGAATATCATTCTCTTCATCCACACCACAGTGTTTCGTGATTATTTCGACGGAGGAGTGCGTTGGCGGAAGCAGGTAGGCGAGTCTGTTAGCACACAAAGGAACACGATATTCCGTATGGTAAAACCAGAATAAGCAATAATCCACAGTAATAATAAATAATAATACTAATAATAATCGTTCAGCTATGCCACACTTTCAGTGTATAGCTGTTACGCTACTTGAAAGAACGAGGGCTGAGATGCTGACAGGCTGCCTAAGCCTCCATAAGAGTAGTCGAGATGCAGAGGTTGATCGGAACTTCCGATCGGTAAGTTCACGCCTTATTCGCTGAGCTATCCCGGGCACTGCAGCAGACAGTGCATACAAAAAGCTATCAGACATGGTGATGTGTGAAGTCACTTTCCCACCCTTACTTTACGTAAGGGGATTGATCAACTTAAAAAGTGAAATGTTTCCATACAAATCACTCTATTTTTTGGAGACTGGCTCGATTAACTTGGCCACCATTGTCTCGCGTTAAAAGATACGGTTTCACTAGGCTGTGCACACAGGAAATTAATTAGTAGTGCATTTGAGGACTCCTGCCGACCCCTGTAGGAGTTATTTTCCACGCTGTTACCACTTTTTGTTATCGGAATTGATGGATGTAGAACCACTTTGAAGCCAATTGTGAGAGGATGCGTCCATTCTTTAGCTCTTATTCCCGAGAGAGTCTATAGTTATGATGTCTCAGAACCTCCGGAATATTCTACATAACAGAATGCTTCGAAGCACCTTCAGGTTTCCCAGAAATGATACACCTTTATTCTCAGATGACTTGCTTGTGTCTGCACAGCATCAGTGGAAAACACATTTTCCTCTCCGACTGTAGGGGAGTACATAACACCAGCAGTATACCCATCAACAAGTTTGATCAGCTGTTTCGTAAACCCGTTGATATTCGATCGTACAAAATCGATCAGCCGGAAATCCCGTTATCCTGAACGACCTCAAACCCCTGACTCCTAAAGAGATATAAAACTCCTAAGATAGGAGGTCGAAATTTTTTGTTAACTTCTTGTTTCTAGGGAGATACACTCATTTCAGTGTATTTCGCTAATTCCGTGCGATTTGGTTTCAAGTAGAACATAAGGTTGACGGAAACGGGGACTGCGCCTACCTGATGAGCCCCAAGAAGGTTGAAACCGGTCGTGGGCTGTCGAAGAATTTTCAGCAACCTTATGAGTAGTGTATTACGTCTATTTTTGTTTCTAGCTTTGTATTATCTCCCCAAACTTTCCCTCAGTGGTTACTGTCGTTCATCAGTCATATATATATATATATANNATATATATATATATATATATATATATATATATATAACAGCAACCCACCAATCTTGTTTTAGATCTGTGCTATGGAAGTCATTCCAAAAAAAGATCCTTACAAGGATCTTCGACTGCGCTATCTTGCCTTCCTTGTAATACACTACATGAGTAATAGAGGGGCCTCGACCGCATTGTTAGGCGGTCTATTTCTATGGGTATCCATCTATGGGTATCGACGAAGAATTCGGAGAGTTAAAATATATTCATATTCAAGAACGCATGTTAGAGAGGGAAGATGCTGATAGTATGAGAGGACAATAGTCTTTGAGAAAGAGAAGCATCGGATACGTAATACGCAAAGAAACTAAGAGAACTCACCTAGGAACATCTGCTTTCGGAGGCATGTCAGCCAGCTTGAAAATCTTATTGACGCCTAACCTTCGCAAAACAGGCATGGTGATGACTCTGTCCACCGCGTGAAGGATAGTGGCATCAACCAGGAGAACTTTTTCGCCAGGAACCTAATCAGCTAAAGAAGATATCCAAGGGGATCCTACCAGGGCGAACACTTTGGCCATATTCTTCCATCGAACCTGTTGTAAAGCGTCTAGTGAAAAAGCCATTTGAAATACACCACATTGGGGATCACCAGCTGAAGGGGAAACACAATGAACCAGATTTGTCACAAACCACAAAAACCGCCTCTAAGAACAAATAGAGATGCTTAAGTGCCATAAGCACATCAATTTGACGAGGCACAGCTTCATCACTTGTGACGTGTGTGGTTTATTCAGGTACAATCCTTTTGCCAAGAGACACCAAGTACACAGCTTCAGATAAAAGTACAAAGGTATGGTCGATGGCTAAACCCTGCCGCAATGACGTGTCCTGTTACAGCCTATGAGACGAGGCCAGTTTAAGACATTGGGATGGAGTACTTTTGTTAAGCCACGCACAATCGCAGATCTACTGAATTTGTCAGGGTACACTTATTACAACCTGATGAACGTTAGGACAGGGTAAAGCTCCATTGATATGGAATTACCGTAGGTTCCCAAGACGTACGGTTTAACCCGGGTAGCACCAGCTTAACACCGAGTAACAAAAATGACTTAACTATTCTGGAAAACGAACTCCCACATTGTGGAGGATACAGTGGACAACCTGGGGTGCCCACCTTTAAAAAGAGGACTCGCAGTGAATGCAGTAACCACAGAGTTGTTAGTTTGACTCCCGTTGTAACAGGGTTTCTGACGTCAACGACTCTCCGTCGTCTTACGGCGGCACTCGAACCCTTTACACGCAACCATCAAGCAGGATTTTGATCGGGCAGAGGCTGCGTCAATCCGTCAGATGTTAGAGCAATGCCACATGTACATACGACCCACAATCTCGGTGTACCTTAAAGTCAAGTGTGCATTCGGTTCTGTCGATCGGTCAGTGCTGTTAACCACACTTCCTCAAAAGGGAATACCGCAGAAGTTGGAGTTTGAGAGTATATGGTGCGCTCTTCAGAAGCTTCCCTACAAGGAGATCCATTTTCTCCGTTCTTGTTCAAATTCGTCGTCGGTATACTAATGAGGTAAACGTTGGAAGGTCTTCAAAACCACGATGTTCAAATCGTTGTTGGTGAGAACATTGTTGATCTGAAGTACGAATGCGGCATCGTCCTGATCTTTGAAGTACCAGTTCAAGGATTGTCTTTTTTTAAATAAAATAACCACCATCTGTTAGGCGGAATTCCACAGAGATACCACTTTGCTGCTCGCAGTTAGGCGCTGCTAAGGCCGAGAAGCCTAGCCCATACAAAATTGGCCAAAAGTTCGGGCCGCTTGCCGGTCCGGCATTAAGGCGAACTCTGATTAATCGAAAGCCTGGGCCCAACAGCCAATTATTCACGGATTCACGGATTGATACACAGGATGAAGGCTTTCGCCCAAGTTTCCCGGGTCGGTTTTGTTATTGTCGTTCAGCGGCTGCCGTTCAGCATGTACTAATATACACGGCAGAGTACCGTATTCGCCCAGTACTCGCCGAATGCTGGTTGTCAATGGTACAATCAGAAGACGTCAGAATTTCAAGAATGTTGTCGGGGCATACACTTTATATACGAGTACAAATACAAGCACGCTTCACAAGTGTTTTTGACCTGGTTTTGGAGGTTACTATACGCTGTGCACCTTTTGTCGTTGTTTTTGACGGGAACGCTAGCTTGAAGTTTTAGATTGAGAACTAAGCGGAGGAAAATACCGTTATTACACCATCACACCATCTTTCCGCATGGGCCTTGCACCTTCGAAGTGCGTGGTTATGTTTCAGAACGTTTAGCCTCTATACATTCCCCTACAATTCAAAGGGAAGCACTGGAGTTTGTGTGGAATTTTACGAACCTAGGTACCACTAGTTTTTTGACGGAAGTGTATCTGATGAAGTTAGAGCACGAATCTGAAACAGCCGAGTCACATTTGCTAATTTACATCACCTGTGACGTCAAAAAGTCCCATCAATGGCTCTCGTGTACCAGGCTACAGTAGACATGGCCTTTGAGGACAGAGAATGAGGGAATTATTCAGGTTTTTGACCCACAATATCTGACGAGCATTGCTGTTCTTGGATGACGTCAACGAATTCGTACCGAGGTAATTGGAAAACAGGTAGCTGGTTGTGTAGCAGGTAATTCAGTCACGGAAAACAGTCGCCAACATCAACTGTGGTGGTTCAAACAGGTGGCACGCATGTCGAAACATTGCTTACCGGGATGATTATTTTCCTCCTTTAGAATGGCGCAAACGGGAAGCTGAACAACACTTGCCAGAAGGGTATGAAAGAGAAGGGCGAGATAGCTCAGTGGTTAGGGCAAGATAGCTCAGTGGTTAGAGCGCAAATTTACTGACCGGAAGGTCCGTGGTTCGAACCCGACCTCTGCCTCTCGACTTCCCCTGTCTAGGCTTGGGCAACCTGGCAGTATCCCAACCCTCATGCCTCCTTCGGGTGGCATGGCAGTTAGGCACCGAAAGGGTGCTACAGCTGAACGATAATAATAATATAATGAAAGAGAAGGAGTTTGGGGGTTGCCGGTGTCGTCCGCCTTTCAGGAGGGGGTCTTCTTGACCACTCCAGCGCTTGGCTGCAGACACTACAAGAAAAGGCGGCTGACCAATGTAAGCAGCGCTCGTACTGTCGGTTTTCTTTCCAGTTTTACTGATTGAGCGCTTAGGGTTGTACGCACCTCAGAATGCTAACGATAAGCCAGCACTAGGTACCTTCCTCACTCACTCTTTTCTCGTCTCTTAACTTTAGGGCTCCAAGTGTAATAAGAATGAAATTTATGACTGTACAGCAGTGAAGCGTCAATGTCAACACTGACGCTGTTGTCTCTAATGGTGATGACGATGGTTCCCGAAACTGGATCTGTCCGAGGTCCTCCCCTTTGAGCCTTTGACTCAAAAGTTTGACCCTCAAAAGTTTGTTGCCTAAATGAAACACCCTACTGCTTTCACACTCCCATCGCGCAGGACAGTACCCTGTATCTCTAGGCCTCACAATAAGATTACATGCACTACGGGAATCAGTCGTTCTTCGTCGGGCTGCTCCTTTCGGGCCTTCTTGATATGGCTGAACCATAAGGAACTGAGATTTAGTCAGTATAGCCCGCAGGATCATTGCAACGCTGAATTCTGGCAGCTTTAGGTCGAGCCACCTTTTGAGCGCTTTCACTCAGCACAGGTCTGAACAAAAAGAGATCTGCGAGGCAGACTGTCTTGGAACATGTGAAGTACATGTCCTAACTGGTGTCAACTATGAAGCGTGAGCGCTCATCTTCCCTCCTAAAACCATCTGGCATAACTCAGCATTGCTAATCCGATGTTCCTACCAGACCCGGCCAATGCTTCAGAGACACTTACGGTCAGACGCCTATAGTCTTGTCACAGTCTCTGTGCTCAGAGGCCACGTTTCCCATCCATAGAGCAGTACGGACATCACCGTCACGGTGAAGCCCTGACAGACACATTGACATCACGCGGGCGCCATAGAGGTCAGAGACTTAAAAAAGATACCCTGACCTTCCCTATTCGAGGTGTGACCTAATTTCTAACCAGTCCACGTAATACACCCAATTGTGCAGGTAAAAAAACTTCTCAACCACATCGATTAGCTCATCTGAAAGCGTGAGGTTTAAGTTTCCTCCCACCCAGTCTTGTTGCAGCACTTTACACTTTGCAGGTGTGAAGCGTATGCCAAATTGCGGCAGAATAATTTAGGTTTTCCAAAATGGTTTGCAATTCTGAAGGAAGTGGACCAATGGGAGCAATGTCGACCGCAGACCCAATGTTCTTACACCTTACATTTTGCAGGTCTTATGCCGTGCGACGGGATTATTTAGGCCATTTACAATGACTCGCCCTTCAAGGACATGAATCAAGAGAAAAATGTTGTCCGTGAATGAACGCTCCAGGAGCATTTTCACCCCGAGCTTTTAGAGACAGTCACCATCATCATCATCATCGACAGCATGACAACAGTGTACAACACCGATGCTTCACTGCCGTACAACCATGATTTATTTGAAAGCCTCATTGTGAAGAAAATAATGAAGGTGAACGGGGAAGGGACTTAGTGCTACCTTACTATAATCATTCCGAGGTGCCTACACCTCCAGACACTCATTCAGGCAATGTGGAAAGAAACTGACAACAAGAACGCCACAGACATCGGTTGGCAGCCATATCCTGCAGTGTCTCCAAACAGGTGCAGTGAGAAAGCGATTTGTCCGCACCTTATGCGGCCCAGGAAAACCTAGGGAGAAGCGACCCCACAAATGTGTTCCAAAACGACCGGCAGTCAGTTATTGATCAGCGCCATCGGTAACTGATAGCAATGTGATCGATTTGAGTTTGTGGCCGGCGTGCCGTTGGACATCATGTGGCCGGACGACTTCGGCTATTTCGGAAGTTAGTACTGCATAAAAACAGCCTGCGATCAGCACACACTCGAAGCAATCGTTCACCACCGTCCGTCTGTACCGAGTCCAATAAATGTCGACCCTCTAATTGAGTCTCAGATGCGCTAAGCCTGTCCACTTGTGCATTCAGATCCCCGGCAACCACAGCAATAGCTGAGCTTTTAGCTCACCGCATCAGGGCATTCACGGCGTCGTAAAACCTGTCTTTGACGGCGTCGGAGTTACAGTCAGTTGGGGCGTAAGCAGACACGACAAATAGACAGCGATCAACTTCCCGCTTGTGAGACTCCTTCACAGACGTTGCCAGACGAACCGCACAGAAGCGACTATCAACAGGTATACAGTCAAGCAAGGATGCTTCCTCCCGGTGACTTAGGACGATACAACCCCTGCACATCCCGCCGCAGCAGCCTCTGGATCATCAGAGGTGCGTAGCCGGAAGCGAATGGAGACCGATGGGGCGGTCAGCTCAACTACTGTGCTTGCATCTTGAATTCTTGTTCCTGAGACATCTATGTCAAGCGAGTCCAGCGTGGGAGCAAGAGCAGCCTGTTGTTCTGTTTGCTTCAGAGTGCGGACATTGAAGGCGGCCAGATAGACTGGGTGTCGAGGCTTGAAGATTGATTTCGAGATACCTGAGGATGTCGGCGCCATGTGGCGAGATGTTGCACGCAAAACCGATGCAAGACGAACGAAGTCATCAGTCCCAAGTGCTGGGGCTACAAGGGGAGGGTTATTAATAGGCTGGGGAGGAGGGAGAAAAATTACGTGAAAGAGAAAGAAGAGAGGCGGCAGCAGTAGCCTGTTTTCGCTTACCAGGGAAATTATCAGGAAGGTCAGATTCCTGAAAGCAACCCAGAACTCTCGGAACCTACTGAGACCTTAAAACTCCACCAAAATGTCAATAGGAAAGCCGGCAAGCATCCAGGCCAATCAAGCATTCAATCAATTCAGCAACAAACTGGATCGATGAAAGTGAAATTCAAATAGCGTGAGGTCCCTTGTAAGTGTTGCACTAGCAAGCACTCGCTTGTTAGCAATAAACCTGTTGTGTTCCTTACCGGTGAGTTTTTTCCCGGCACTAGGCACCGAAGCGGGAACAGCAGTCGGAATAACAGAAATGCAAAAATGTTCCCGTTTTTTATGGAACAAATCGCCGCACATGTTCCAACCCCCAACCTGGAGGACCAGGAGACTGTGTTCGTCAGAACTCTAACCACTGATCAACCTGATGTGAGACTGCGAGTGTCGCACGGACACTCCTCAGTATAGCTCAATGGGTCGCCAAGGTACACAAACCGTCACACCACTGTAAGGTCCAGTCTCTTCGTGACGGATTTTAGAGAAAGACAGAGGAGTTTTAAGAAGCCCGTCAATAACAAAGTTGAAGAGGAATGGTGAATGACGAACTCAGACAACTTGATGTATACCTGTACGCCCAAAGCAGTTCATGCAGTGTCCTCGTGAGGTGCAAAAAGAAACCCTTTGATTGCCAGTCACTGCCAGGGTTTCTGATGATCAACAGGGTCGAAAGCAACCTTCGAATCAAGATAAACTACCATCGTTAGGCGATTGAAAAGTTAGTGCTGTTCAGGAACAAGTTTCAAGGTAAAGATATGGTCGATGCATTCTCTGCCAAGACGGAATTCACCGGTAGTCGAGCAGCATGCACAAAATAATGTCAAAGAACAGCTTAGACGCCATGACTAGAAGGCTGATGCCACAACGATTTTCGCATGAAGTTTTCGCGCCCTTTTAAAAGAGTTGGATCAAGATCGAGACACTATGTTCCACCGGTGTTGTTTTGGTTCCAAATCTTCGGTGGTAGAGCCCTCAGGCTGTAAACCAGAGTTTATCATCTTATTTGTAGAGCACAGGATGCAGAACCTCCAAGAAGAGTGCCTTATCGTGTTCATAGAATGATATTCCGGGCTGAACTTCTGCTGCTGATGTTAGGCTGATGTTAGGCTGATGTCGGTACCCCGTCCGGGTCCGTTTGATCCTTCCAAATATTGTGTTGAAGGGGACCCGCTGAATTGCTCCGTAATATGTTCAACCCGCTACCCGAGACGACGGTTCTGCGAACAGATTGTCATGTCACCTTATTCACAAATTGTCGAGAGAATAAGATCTGCTGATCTCGACCTTATCCAGAGTATGTGATTGAGTAGAATGGCTTCGATAGAATCCAAAAAGCCGACAACATCGCCTTTTGAACTTTTCGTTATTCTTCTTCCAACCGATCATTAACAGCGTGGTTGTGCGTTGCCAGTAGCATTCTAGACATTGTCGAGCTACCGAAACTCGCAAAGCTGACAAATGGAATCGCTTTGATTTGGAATGCACACTTCTAAAGGAAAGCGAACTGATAATCGATCCCTCACGATGGCATGATTAGAATCATCGCGCACTCCAGAATGAATAGATCTCCATCGATAACTGAGCCCATGATTGGCTTATGGTTGGTGGCCTTCAAGTAACCCGACGTGAACACTTGTGTTGAAAATTCACACTGGTCAGTAACACCACACAATTGAAGAAGTCGTGCCCCAATATCCGAACGCTGAACATCGACTTCGAAACTAACAGTCAGCCGGGCTTAGTCGTTTAAATTTGGTATTCTCATCACTCGCCAGGACGACAATATCCGGTCTTCTTGCAGACCGGAACAACGAAGACAGACTTCGATAAAACTCACCCTTCTTAGCCTCAGAAGTGTAGTCTGAGGTCAGATAGACACGATTTACCGTATCGACCCGCGTTAATCCTAATTCAACAATAAAAGGGAAACAACTTACTATAATTCAGTCCGTTAAGCGTTTTCAATCCCGGAGATGTATGCAGCTTCCAAAACACGGATAGAACACATCAATGAATCAGGACCATTAAGAACCCGAAGAGTGAAATGTGGAGCATCTTGCCTCATCCTAAGCGGCTTTGGTTGCACCCTACCGAAGTGGTGGTTCGTGCTTGTTTCCGAGACACTACATACATTCACAGAGAGGGGAAGCGAGGTTTCAGCAAGAAATGCTTATTGCTTAAATTGACACAGCCAAACATTGGATCGTGCAATGTTGACTAGACAATTTGGGCTTAATAAGGGAACACTTTGTCTTGTTTTGCTGAGCGACAGTTCATTCATCATTATCATCAGCAGCATCAACGGCAAAATAACACTAATGTTCAGCGCGGATGATTCGCAACCGTACAATAATTTAATCAAGGAACAATCGTTAGGAGACTGGTAGAGGCGTTGACCGCAATGCACCATTTGACGAGTGGGGAGGGATTTGGATGAGGACGGAAGGAATGTCTGCACGGGAGAAAGTTTTTCACGGATCACGGATTGATACACAGGATTGAGGCATTTGCCCAAGTTTCCCGGGTCGGTTTTGTTCTTGTCGTTCAGCGGCTGCCGTTCACCTGAAAAGCACAAGCGAAAAAAGGGTGTAGCACTGCTCTTGAAGTTCTCAGCGTGGGGCAGTATGTTTGCCAGCACGAGGGCTCGCATAGGAAAGTGTCTAATAGTGCTTTGAACTGGGTTCTAGAAGGAGCGTGGACAACCGTCGGAGGAATGTTATTCCACGCACCAACTACCCGAAATGAGAAAAAATTTTGCCTAATAAAAGTGTTCGCTCTGGGCTTGAAAATCTTCTTACCATATCCCCGCCGTGTGTTTGCTGGCTCAACGGTGAAAACCTGTTGGCCAAACCTTGTTCAAACAGGGCATAAGAATTAGGTCTCCTCGGAGGCGGCGATACTCGAGTGGAAATAGGTCAAGCTCCTCGAGACGCATTTCGTAGTCCACGGATTTAAGGCCGGCAACCATTTTCGTAGCAGCTCGCTGGACACGCTCAGTGAGGGTTACGTCCTTCGTGCGCCCTGAGTAGACAACTTGGTTGGCGTATTCAAGAAGCGGTCTGACGTAAGCCCCATAGAGTATTTGGAAGTCCATGCGAGTAATACGGGAGAAGGTGCGCTTAATCATCCGTAGAACGGCGAATGCCTTTTGGGTCGATTTCTCATGGTGCAGTGAGAAGGACATGTTTGAAGAGAGCCAGATACCCAAATCCTTTTTGGTATCTATCTTCGTGACGTCTTCTGGTCCATTCCCACCATGCACGACATAGGCGTTCGCTGAGTCCCCTCCAAATGACATATGGGCGCACTTTTCGTCCTTCAGAGGAAGGTGCCAGTCCAACGACCATTGCTTTGCAGCGTCTACATCCATGTGAAGGTCACTGGCATTGGTGCTCCAGGATTACAATTCGTCTGCCGAAAGTAGACATGGACTTGAAAGAACGTCTGGAAGTTCGTTTATGTAGATCAGAAACAGAAGTGGTCTCAGAACGGAGCCTTGAGGAACTACAATTAAGACCGGTGCCGGAGAAAAGGAGGTCGAGCCTACTTTCACTCGGAATGTTCTGTCTGATAGGAACGCCTTGATCCAGAGGATTTTCCCTTGAACCCCGTAAGACTCAAGTTTGTGGAGCAGCGGGATGTGTGGGACTCGATCGAATGCTTTTGGGAAGTCGAAAAATATGGCATCTGATATGAGTCCCTCGTCTTTGGCTTGGGTTAAGCTGTCCATAAATACGAGCATGTTCGTCACGCAAGAACGGTTTGGGAGAAATCCGTGTTGAACTGCAGATATCAAGTTGTTGAATGTAAGGTGGTCTCGGATGGCTCGCTTCAGAATGCGTTCATCACCTTGCATGGCACGCTAGTGAGGCTTATAGGCCTGTAGCTGCCAGGAGATAGTCGGTCACCAGTTTTGTAGATTGGTGTTAATTCCTGGATGACCGCTTCTAGGACCTTTGACTTCAAAAACCGTCTGGAAGCCGACCGAACATCACACCGGTTGGGCAAATGCGACGTCAGCCAGGAACGGACCACGGTGCCATGTCCTGATTGGTCACAGTAAGATTCGCTGATCCTAATCCGGGATTTGCACGTTTATCCAATGCCGTTGCGCCGAAGGAAAACATTTGTGTTAACATGCTGCATGTTGCCGTATATCTGCTCAAACCAAAACCCACCACAATCTGCTTTAAGTTCATTGAAATTTGTTTTAATTGAGCTCCTTTATTAAATTTTTGCGCGCATTTAATTTTACGGCTACTGTGTGCCGCTCCCTGGACGCACAATGCATTTTCCTGCAAAACCTTTGTGGGTGGAATAAAACTTTTTAGGCCAAAGTGTGGCATTTTGTTGCATATGTGCCCAGACCAAAAATCACACTTATCTGCCTTCGTTTCTAAGCAATTTGTTTTAATTGATCTGTGTTCAAATTTTTTGGCGCACATTTGACTATGAACTTGCTGTGTTATGGCTTCAGAAGTGGCTTCACACGCGTTTGTTGAGAAACTTGGGGCCGCATCCTTTTCATCCTTCACGGAATTCGAGAAGGCGGTAAATCAATACATGAAGGATAATTATGTGGTATTTGTGCGTTCCTCCAGTAATCGGAGCACCAACGCTGTTCTGCGTTACGAATGAATTTACTACAAATGCAGCAGACGACCTCCAAGACCGACGGAAAGTAGGGGAATCCGGAGAAGCTAGTAAGCTGAGCCTGTTTTGTATATAAAAAACAGTACTCGAAGCACCGGCTGTCCAGTTAGGTTTTGTCTACGGAGGCAAA
>SJOL01005178.1:126930-143578 GCA_004794785.1 Opisthorchis felineus | reverse complement strand
TAACAGTAATTATCGAGCAAAAATTGTTAACAGTAATAGCACCTTCGCATATTTCGCGTCCACAATGGTCATGTAGATTCTAGTATGTTCAGAAAATTATATCAGCTTCAAAAGTATCTTAAAAAACTGTCCACTGTAAGTGGGTCATCTTTTTCCGCTATTCGCGATTTCTTATCACATTAGGTAACGTATTCACAGTCCACAGTGTTTATTGACCTTGAAGATTCGCACACTTAAACAAATCAATAGTGTAGGTAGGTAGGCATAATGCATGTACATGTACATTATACATATAGATTCTGCATTATGAAGTGGCAACCCTGAAAACGTCGTAGCTTTCGCGAAATCGATTCCATTGTGCGAATAGCCAGCGGCGTACCAAAGTGGGGCAAGCGATCACCGAAAGCCGGGAAATCAGGAAAAGCTTGTAAGCCGATCGCATTTTTTGATAAAAAAAGAAGATGGAGCACCGTCTGTCCGGCGCGGTTTTGTCTAAGGAGACATGGAAATCACACGTCAATCACCCTCTATTATCATGAACATAACCATAACATAATGGTCATAACATAAGGTTGCTAGAATTTTGTACGACCGGCTTTTCGTAAACCAACGGCCAACCAAAGGGGGGTTTGTCAGCTGCATGGACCAGCTGAATCATAAAATGCCGTCGCGCGAAATACGGCAGTTTGTGGACAATGAATCCGGTGGGGTCCTTACCACTTATGACATATACAACTACCGCCGGAAGTGTCCACCTGCTTTGTTAGGCATTGTTGTGGAATACATACCTTCGGTCCTGGCTAAGCTGTGCCAGTCCATATGAGTGTGTTACTGTGTTGGAGAGGTCTTTACAACCACTTATATTTCGCCAGGTGGCAACAGATAGCGTTGTTCCAACACTTCCCAGATGTCGAAAATATCGATATGACGCACGCGACAAACTAATTTGGTTGAGTCACTTCAAAACAACTAATGTGTGGCCCGTAGCTGTCAGCTACAAAGTTTCCTGACCAGAAGTGGCATGAGTACCGGGTGTCCGCATCATGCAATCCTTTGTGGAAAGGGAGTGGATTGCTCCCATGCATAAGACGCTTAGCTTGTTCAGAGAATTGGTGGGCTAAAAGTATCAAGCAAATAAGTAAATCATGGACAAGCTGACAGCACAATGCGGGTAGGCGGAGTAGTGTTCTTCTGCAACGTTGTGCTTTGCTATTTCGCTGTTCGCAAAACTATCAAGAAGCAAGTAGGTATCGTATGACAAGCGAGCATTTTGTCGCTAGACACCTTCAGCCAACGGCCAACACTTATTCCACCGTAAGGTTCATCTAAACAATGGCGCACAGGAGATTTTCTCCCTATTCAGTTTAGCTTTCTTCAATTTAGGTAGAGATAATTTCGTTAACCTCAAGCTTCACTGTTGGCAGGATTCCGGTTCGTTCAAACTGTACTGAGAATTTGTGTATTTCAGATACATCTCGTATTTCTTGAGGCCGAATACTCAGTGGACATCAGCTACAAGATATAACGCACTACGAACCAGTACTTGAAAATGACGTCAAGTAATCATGGTTCTATGGGAATTTCGCTACTGAAATGCTCGCTGTATAGAGTAAGTACTGCAGTGAGTTTGTTATCAGCCTCCTAACTCAGTGATAGTTCAATAAATAAATTAACACCTTCAACTGATTTCAGGATGCCAATAGCACACTGAACACTACGGAATAAGGAAGCTGTACGTTTCGCGCCATGGAACGTGTAGTCGTTAAAGTCATTAAAGCCCCTGGTTAAATCCAACTCTCCATCTCGTCCAAGTTGAAAAATTGGCTCTTTCCATTTAAGATGGAGAGGCGCAGTTGGACTGGATTCCGCACCGATACCACCTCACCACTCGCAATTATGTGCTGCCGCGGCAAAATGCCTACCCTGCACGCGATTAGCCAAGCAACCTGGCCGCTTGCCGGTCCAGCATTAAGGCGATCTCTGATTGGCCGACAGTCTGGACAAAACAGCTAAGCATGGTCCAGCATCTGCCGAATGCCGGTCGCCAGTGGCACATTCAGATTTTTCCGAATGCTGTCGCCGCACACACTATTCGCGATGCACTGTATACGTGCTTATGACCAGGTTTTGGGCGTTAATACACGTTGTGCATCTTTGGTGGTTGTTTTGGCTAGACAGCAATCCTCTAAGTTTCAAGACGGGAACTATGCAGGGAAAATACCGTTATTACGGGCGGGTGTTGGTCGTGCACGTGGGTTAGGCTTGTTTAGGTATCCAAGATGATAGACGTAGTTTGTATCTCGCCGGTTGACCAGGCAAACTAGACTCTTGGCTGCACGTCATTAGTGCACATCAGCTAAGCTTGTTTAGCTGTGTTGCAAAGCCAGTGGGTGCCTATTTGGGCAATTTCTTGCTAAAGGTTGCAGGCTGCTCCTTAATTTAGGGTTGGGTTCAATCGTTGGTGTTGTCGTTGGCAGCACACCATGTCTACCTCTAGACTCAAACGATCTGGCAACTCCCCGGGGCCGAATAAGTAAGTCTGTTACCTTTCGTCATTTGTAATGAAGAAGTCTGTTGCCATCACACGACCTGAACGCTTCTGGGGCGTTTTATAATCAGTTTGCACGAATACTCGACCTACGGGTGCGGGTCATCTATAATTGATGTCAACATTTATACCTTTTATCCGTTTATTGGGAGTGTAAGTAGAAGTTATATGCTGATACTCCTTATGCTCATATCCTTTATTTGCTGACGTCCTTGCGCTCCTCATACTTTGTACGAAGTACCAGAAGCCAACAAGTGCTTCTATCACGACGATTACCGGGAACAACACATTAAGCGTTACGAGTACACAGGCTTCCGAATCCGTCTATTCGAGGAGGGGGATACTAGATTGAACGCAGCTGAAATAGTGCTCGTTCCATTCATTTTGCGCCAGCAAGAGTGCTGCAGGCTGCGTTTAGCTCCACAAGTTATCATAGTTGCAGTTCTACCTGCAACTTTGGTCCATGTTAAACTATTCACACTTTGAAGCAAGGTACAACATCACACTTCATCAATGTTGGGCTTCGAAATTCGTTGGCGTAAACAAATCACACATACAGATTTTCGGGAAACGCATTAGGTATTTTTAAATGTGAAGTGTTAACCCTAGAAAAAATCGTAGTTTCCGGGCGATCAGTTCAAGTCGCTGGATGCTGCTCAGCATGCGCCTTCAGAAGTATAGAACAGTTTTATCCCGGTGCTTCTCGTCACGCGACGAGGAAAACTGCTCATCCTGGTAAACTGTTCTTTGCCAACCCTAATAGCTGCAGTGGAAATAATTTCCCATTGTCTCCGTGCGATGCCCCCTGACACACCTTGGCAGAGAGACAGCTAACAAATGGTCGACATTGGGGTCACAATACGTTTGAAGTACATAAAGTTTGACTGACAAGATACTGAGAAAAATTCGTGTTTTTGTTTTATTCCCCCGACTTCATGCTTTCACGCAATGTTCTGACCCACAGAGCAGCATTTAGTGGGGTTGTATTGGGGAACCTGTCCGCGGCCAGCGACTTGATTCTGGTTGGCTCTGAGCGGCTGGTCCAGCCTGATGTCTCAGGCAGCGAAATAAAATACACACTCCCGATGTTGCTGTGCAATGCTCGTTCATTTGGAGCCACTTTGGGATCGCAGTAGCTTTTAAATGTGTCAAAAATGTCGCATACTTAACCAACGGTCAGTTTTGACCGCCGGATTATGGATTTTGCAACCGACATTTTAACCCGTCTTTCCTCGATACCACTGCTTCTATACTTAATAAAAGACCGGTCAACCAAAAGACTCACTATTCTACCTTCGCACCTTCGTCGCAGAGGGTTGTGGGACTAAACCTTAAGGCCGTATGGTATTGATACAGCTGAATGCCTCTCGTCTGGCTGCTTTCTTTGGCTTTCTTCTTATGGCCGAAACATGTGCATTGCAACTCATGAGCTTGCTGAAGCACCCACGACCGGTCACTGCGGTTAATCGTCAGCTTTTTTGAGGGGGAACCGTTCAAATTCTCTTAGTGACACAACCAGGCGCTCCTGTTGCTCTTCACCGGAGGCTTTTTCAGTTTGATCAGGTAATCAACCGGGAAAACAATGGAATGATTCTGATTTCTAGTGAGAACCTGGTGACTGCAATACGCGATTTGTGTTTTGTTCCTTGTACGTGGGCCAATTAAAGCGGTGCTCTTTGTGTTATGCTAGGCGTTATAGTTTCGCGTATGTGAAGCAGTATCGGCAGAACTCCGCGACATCGTTGTGTAGCAGAAGGCACCGTCAGCACTGTCTGGGGGAGCTCCCATTTTCTCCTGTTCAGCAGGCTAAGATCTACCGAGGCGAACTCACTGACTTATTGGGCACATCTACGTGGCCCGATGACAGACAATCCGACGAGCACTAACTAGTTGGAATACCAGGACACAAATTACAGTTCAGCCGATTGCGACGACAACTTACGTGCTTCCGTTGATTAGATTTCCAGAGGGTCTTGCTCACTATGGAGGCGAAGACAGCAGAGCGCTCCAGTATCTACGTCCCCGGGTCGTGCCTCTCTCCATTTCATGCGGTTGCACAAATGTACAACATTCCTTGCTTCAGTTCTTCAACTGGTATTTGGGAGGAGTTGTCGTCAGTCTGTGGACCAGTGACGAGGCTGTAAATGCATGTAAAAGCACACCATTGTCTCTGCAGCCTGACCAGTTTGATCACTGTAGCTCTGCAACCAGTGCGCTGAATGATGGAACGTCGGGACCAAGAAGTGTCGGCCACACTGGTACAACCAGAAATACTGTAGAAGGTATGCACCCTGGTGAACATGTAATGTTGGATGCTCCGGTACCTCACGTTTATCCAAGATGCGGCCGCCGCACTCATCTACGTTGTTTTTATCAGCAACATGTCGAGACAGTGATATCAATAGTCAAATTGTCAAACTCCGTGATGAGGATGGACTCACCGGAACTGGGTGTTAGAACAGGTTGCTGCCAGTTTGAGGCTGCTGAGTTCTTGGTTGCATTCAAAAGACCGCAACAATTGCCGGTCATCTTGGGTGAACCTGGCAGGTGGTGCACTGAGCGTGGTGCACCGTTTGATAAATCTCCGGTAGTATGATGCAAGCCGGTGGAGGATAGTCGCTCGGTAGTGTGTCCGGTTTTATTGTACCCACTGTGGACCAAAGATTCATTCATGATCTAACAACAGCAGATCAGGCTGCAATCTTTGAAACTCTCTGCTCAGGGGGACAGCCTTCGCAAGACTAAATAGGACATATCGTCGCCAAATGTCACGTTCGCTGATCATTCAGCCATGAAGAATCATGTTCTCAAAGCAGACGAATAATAATCTGGAGATTGAGGCAGAGGAAATAGACCGAAAAATTCAGTGAAATGTTGCGTATGTTTTCGCAAACCAAAATCTAAAGGGATTGAACTTTAGACAGACTTGCATGATATGCAAGCCCCATCTTTAAACAGCACTTTAGACGGACAGCTTAATGAAAGCCGGAGAGCAAAACCCAAGCCAAGGACAAGGGACTCATATCAGATGCCATATTTTTCGACTTCCCAAAAGCATTCGATCGAGTCCCACACGTCCCGCTGCTCCACAAACTTGAGTCTTACGGGGTTCAAGGGAAAATCCTCTGGATCAAGGCGTTCCTATCAGACAGAACATTCCGAGTGAAAGTAGGCTCGACCTCCTTTTCTCCGGCACCGGTCTTAATTGTAGTTCCTCAAGGCTCCGTTCTGAGACCACTTCTGTTTCTGATCTACATAAACGAACTTCCAGACGTTCTTTCAAGTCCATGTCTACTTTCGGCAGACGAATTGTAATCCTGGAGCACCAATGCCAGTGACCTTCACATGGATGTAGACGCTGCAAAGCAATGGTCGTTGGACTGGCACCTTCCTCTGAAGGACGAAAAGTGCGTCCATATGTCATTTGGAGGGGACTCAGCGAACGCCTATGTCGTGCATGGTGGGAATGGACCAGAAGACGTCACGAAGATAGATACCAAAAAGGATTTGGGTATCTGGCTCTCTTCAAACATGTCCTTCTCACTGCACCATGAGAAATCGGCCCAAAAGGCATTCGCCGTTCTACGAATGATTAGGCGCACCTTCCCCCGTATTACTCGCATGGACTTCCAAATACTCTATGGGGCCTTCGTCAGACCGCTTCTTGAATACGCCAACCAAGTTGTCTACTCAGGGCGCACGAAGGACGTAACCCTCACTGAGCGTGTCCAGCGAGCTGCTACGAAAATGGTTGCCGGCCTTAAATCCGTGGACTACGAGATGCGTCTCGTGGTGCTTGACCTGTTTCCTCTCGAGTATCGCCGCCTCCGAGGAGACCTAATTCTTATGCCCTGTTTGAACAAGGTTTGGCCAACAGGTTTTCACCGTTGAGCCAGCAAACACACGGCGGGGATATGGTAAGAAGATTTTCAAGCCCAGAGCGAACACTTTTATTAGGCAAAATTTTTTCTCATTTCGGGTAGTTGGTGCGTGGAATAACATTCCTCCGACGGTTGTCCACGCTCCTTCTAGAACCCAGTTCAAAGCACTATTAGACACTTTCCTATGCGAGCCCTCGTGCTGGCAAACATACTGCCCCACGCTGAGAACTTCAAGAGCAGTGCTACACCCTTTTTTCGCTTGTGCTTTTCAGGTGAACGGCAGCCGCTGAACGACAAGAACAAAACCGACCCGGGAAACTTGGGCAAATGCCTCAGTCCTGTGTATCAATCCGGTAGTCCGTGTATCCGGACACTGAGTTCGGAGCAGAACGGATTTTCGTGCCAGCTTATATGTCCATCGTTCTATGTCTTCATGGGGTCGAAACAAATGACGTATCACGGATTCACCTATTCACGGGTTCCCGGATTGATTCGCAGGATCGGAGTCCTCGCTCAAGCTTCCCGCGTCGGATCTTTCCCTGTCGTTTAGCCGCTTCCGTTCAACGAAAGGGCACATACAAAAGTGGTGTGGCACTACTCACTAAGTTCTAAGTGTTTCAGTAATCTTGTCAGTGCAAGGAATCACGTAAAAAGTGGGGCGGTTGGTGTAGAGCGAGGATGGACTGGAACGCTCGCGCTGTGGCTGAAAGAGGACAAAGCGTTGGCGCGGGCTGCTATATTAGGTGGTGAAGCAGTACGGTGTTGTGCATGTATGACCGAATTACCTGTGGAACGAAACGCATGTTTAACCATTGTGCAGGATTGGAGCAATTACTTGTCTTCCTGTGCAATACCGCAAAATCAGAGGGTTGGTATGGCTCTCAAGTGTGAGAAGCCATGACTCCGTTTCGGTTGATATAAGCTAGAGCTTAGCCAAGCACCGAAAAATATGTTCAAGAGAGCTGAAAGAGGACGCTGGAATGGAAGCCAGCTTAGAGTAACGAGATGCATTCTCCCCCTGGGTATAAAGATTTGAGGCCGAATGTAAAGACAAGCAATCGTCGTGGAGACGTGCATGAAGGGACAACTGAGGTAAGCGTCAGATGATCTTGGTAACGGTCCAAACTTTAAGGGGGACGTGTATATGCCTTCATCAGAAGTGCATCTATGGCTTTCATAAATTCATGGATTTATTCACAGGAAGGAGGTTTTCCCCCGAGCTTCCCGGGTTGAGTACGTTCTTGTCGTTCATCGGCTTCCATTCACCTGAAAGGCACAAGTGAATAGAAGGTGTGGCACCCCTCGTTATGTCCTCAGCGTAGGCAGTAATCTAGTCAGCGCGAGGCCTCACATACAAAAGCGCTCAAAAGTAACCTGAAGTGGGTATTCAACGCAGCGCAAACAACTGTCGGTGAAGGTTTATTTAACGCACCACCTAGCCGAAAGGAGAAAAGTTGTTGGCTAATAAAGTTTTGCGCTCTGAGCTTGAAATTATTTGTACCGTATCCCCACTGCGTGTTAGTTGGGCCAGCGGTAGAAAAAACCTGTCAACCAAACCTTGTTCAAGCAGGGCATAAGTAAGCACTAGGACTCCTCAACGGCTACGATACTCCAGACGAAAGGGTCCAAGCAAGGCGAGATGCGTTTCACAATTGGCGGATTTAAGGCCGGCAACCATTTTCGTAGAAGCTCGTTGGACACCCTCTGTAGAATACTTTGACGTATTCGGGAAAGCCCAATTGAGTGACGCGCAAAATCACACGCCAGAAATCGTGGATTCTTGAGATTTATCAATGAAATGCGGTACTACATGTATAAAATACGTAACGAAAAGGGGTACAAACCTCAAATTATGGGGGTTTCCGTCTATATTGTTGCACGAAGTAGTGTAAGTCCAAAGAAAGCCCGGAGAAGGCGGCAAATCGATCTTAATTAGCGACACACGCTTGCGCAAAACACGCGGTAACGCAAAATGTCGAAAAGCGCGCGTAAAAGATGGTCAACCAAATTGGTTCGACATGTCAAGAGTTAAAAGGTTCATAAGGGGCTACAATGCATATCCAGTCTGAGGTAGACGCAGTAAACAGTAGGCTCACACAAGAGAAGGGTTTGACAGGGGGAAAGGAAGTACACCCTCAATGGTGGTCATTTCTCTTCTGCGCCCTGAGTAGACAAATTGCTGGCATATCCAAGAAGCGATCTAGCGTATGCTTCACAAAGCCTCTGGAATTCCAATCGAGTAATAAGGGGGAAGCTGCGCTGAATCATCCATAGAACGTCGAATGCCTTTTGAGCCGAGTTTTCCTGGTGCAGTTAGAGGGATATGTTTGGGGAGAGCCAGATATCTAAATTTATTTTGGCATCTATCATCGTAATGTCTTCCAGCCCATTTTTACCGCGCACGACAAAGGCGTTAGCTGAGTCTCCCCCGAATGTCTTATGGATGAGGTTTTCACCATTCAGAGGGGGTGCCAGTTCATGACCACTGCTTTGTGGTGCCTACATCCATTTGAAAAACGCTGGTGTTGGAACTCCATGATTTTAAGTCGTCTGCAAAAATTAAACATGGACCTAAAAGCACATCTGGAAAATCGTTTACCTAGAATGGAAAAAGATGTGGTCGCAAAACGGAGCCTTGGGGACCGAAGCCGATAAAAATTAGGCCAAACCTACTTTCTCATGAACTGTTTTGTCTAATAGGAACGCCTCAATCCAGCCCAGAATTCTTTTTTGAGTTCCATAAAACTCGAGCCTGTGGAGCGTCAAGACGTGTGAGACTCGATCAAATGCATCTGAGAAGTCGAAACACATGACATCCTAGATGAGTCCTCCATCCTTAGCTTGGGTTGAGCTGTCCATAAGTTCGAGCATATTTGTCATTTAAGAACGGTTTCGGAGGAATCCACGCTGCGCACGCTGTGCTGAGGTGATTTACGATGGCCCGCTTCAGAATGCGTTCGACCACCTTGCATGCTATGCTAGTTAAGCCAATAAGCTTAAAGCTGCTGGGTGATGGGTGGCCAGCAGTTTTTTAGATTGGCGTGAGTATCGCTTCTTTCCAAGCAGGGGGATGGTCGCCTACATTGGTCGACTCACAAAACACCGAGGGCAACTGGTTTTCCAGTGTGAGCGACGATTCCTCCAGGATCCTTGGATATGCTTCATCTGTCCCCAACGCGCTGAAGGGCTCTGTCTTGTGCAAGAGTTGACGAACATCCTCCTCCGTAAAACCCAAGTAGGCTAGAGGTCCTTCTTAGTTACGACTTTACAGGATTGGATATGGCGACTTTTAATACCGTGGGTTGTTTTCGTATGTTCCATTGGCGGATTTCTGATTTACAGCGGTTCCACCCTTTACGAGATCCCAGCCCATCTTTTGTGGTCACTCGCTAAAAGTAAGCGGAATTTAATTCCACCGAAAGTATGGCGTTTTAGAAGTTGCAATTCTACGGGGGGTCAGCTAAGTGCGTTTGCACGTTTGTGTGATATGCTGCTCATAGCATGTTGTTCAAGAGTTTTCAAGATCAGCAACCACCACCGATTCGCGTTTGATTACCAGTTTACGTGATGAAGCAATAAGACAAATCTTAGCATAATTTAAATTCCGGCATTTTCTTCAAATGAGAAGTAACACCAGCGAAATGCCCAATGTAAATTCCAACCGGGTTTTTATTTGAATGTGTGCGGCATACTCCTCAGGCATAACAAATGGGGTGATTTCGTTCACAGAAGTTCAGCACAACGATTTTTTTGGAAGATTTTCTTGGGTGCAGTATAATAATCAATTGTCAGTTGACACATTTTCAAGCGTTGATGCGATTACCCATCTATGTAGATGGTCCTCATTCGCAGCTATGCGCAACAAATGAAGAGATAGCGCAGCGTTTTCGGATATCTGCATGTAAATTTGTAACATCCCGATGAGATATCTTTTTCACTGAAAAACATACCGTCACTTAGATGGATTCCGTTGTAGAGCGCAACCATAGTTCCGGAAAATAAGTTCAACCATTTCTCCTCATCATGATAGCCCTGCGCGTTGTCGCCTACCTGGGCCATTTATTGCTACTGCTAGGCCCGTACCTGAGCGAGCCACTGGTTGTCCGGCCTTAGTTATTCATGATAGCCTGGGGCGATAGCCGATGACAACGGTGCATCATAAACTTATTTGTTGTCGCTCATCCTGTTCACTTATCGTAACTACTAGGCCCGTGTCTATGTGTGACGTCGATTTTGACCTCAGATGTGCATGACAGCCTAATCCAATGGCCAGCGACGGCCCTTCTCACTCATAACTATATGTGCTATCACTTGTACTAGCGAAAATTAAATCTCAAGGTCAGGTGTTGTGAAATGCTTTTTGGAACCCAGCCCGCCCGTCGCATTTTACTTACTTCTTGTACATTCATTTATTACCTACTTGGAACGCTCCATGAATGGCTGCACTCAACTCTCTATCTGACACTTCACCGCTTGAGCAGACCGCCTTGGGTTCTAGCCTTGCCAGCACTACTCCAGCGAAGCTTACGACTTCCAGATACCCAACCCGTAACTCACAAGCAACGAAAATGATTTTACCGCCCTTACCATAACTTGCAATCCCTGCATACTTAACCATGTTAGCACCTTCGGGTAAACCGGAGACTTTATTCATAGACACAAAATCCCAGCCCTCTTGCTTACGTTTGTAAACGGACTCCCTTCTGATCTTCAGTATCCCGTTAGATTCTTAAGTAAAGGACTGCTCCTTTGTTACATTTTCTTCCGTCTATCGTATAAGTCTGCACCTCATCTACTTAGCGTTCTTGTCTGCGCATTGCCATTCACTCCCAAAATCTTATCGTAACCATTTGATGACATCGGCGACTAAGACTAATTCCAAGATGCTCCTGATACGGTCTAAACGGTGAACTGGAAGATTTACCCCGCATTGCTTCACCAACAAATATTGGCCAGCCTAAATTGAATCAGCCAATATTGCCACAAATCTCGTCTTCCTCTAAGCGATTGTCAGACCATGATTCCTAATTGCCCCTCCCCTCGTTGTGTTCGGAGAAGTCAACGGCAGCCAAGTGGCCCAGCACAACCTGATCACTCCTCAAGGCCGGTCGACAGAGCACTCCAGGTAACTCCGGACTGCTAGGTGGTACTAACCGACATCTGCCTTCCTGCCCCATCCAATGGCTCTCTTTCTTCATAACTAGCATCATACCGATGCATACAACCAATTGCTGACCTTCTAACTCCTGATACAACGTGCGACCCGTCAGATATAGCAAAGGACAAGTTCTTATTGACACAATCACCCTCGAGATTAGTCAGAGCACGGAATGCCATCACAAAGTTTTAGTATACAATGCCCTTCATTGCATCCCCAAAATCTCGATATTCCATCACTGATCATCTCCCGAATCTTCATTACCCTGAAGTTGCCCCTTGTTTACACTCGTCATGTTGTGATGCTGACTTGTGCTCTGGCGCCATACAAACCTGCTTGATGACCCCAAGCCCTGCATCTCCCGCTCACGACCATGAATCCTCCACTTCTACCTTTAGGCACGTACTTATACCGCCTCTGACGTCACTCACACCAAAAAAATCACCATTGAGGGGACAGATGTGGTATTTCACCAACCCTTACCTGGCGCTGCAATCAGAGGTGACAGCACAGTCTTTTGCTCCAGATCCCCTAACCTAATGGCACTCCGCCTCTTCCCACCAAGGCGCTTCCTCGGGCTCAAGTACCTGCTATCAATACCTGATATCGTAACCCCCTCTTTCGCACTAACTCCCCGAAGTATCACTCGTTGCCCTTCGTCTACAAAAGTGCTTATTCCCAAATGGTACATAAATACACCTGTGGCCCCCTAAATGATGCACGCCTGGCCCTCGTCAGGGCTTCTAACCCGAAAACACAGTTTCCTGATCCTAGCCCCTATCAAGTTCTGCCCCCTTGCCACCCGCACTCTATTTGTCAGAGGTCCGTATTCAGCAGTTTCAAACACCAACACTCCCTCCGCCTCCTCCGAAGCCACGTGCAACTCTACCTGCACGACCTTCAACAGGTACTTCAAACCACACGCACCTCGTGCCTGAAAAAATCACGAGTTCACAATGACTGATGGCTAGTCTTGACCGCCATCCACTTTCACCACCCTGCCCACCAACTTTTGTCCAAACTGAATACCATTTTTGGCTGCCACCCTTCCCCCCAAGGCCACCACCTCTTTTTGCATCAAACCCCCCCCACCTCCCGACGATTCCTAAGATGACGCGGCCGACAACTCCCCATTCAACCGCATGCCCCCACAGAAGACAATACCTACCCCATACTGGGACCGGCACTCTACCTTTCGCCGCCGGTTCAGACTTACTTCACCAACTATTCACCCACCTGCCACCAGTGCTGAATGCTCCTCCATGGTCTCCGAACACGAGCACAGTAAACCCTGCTTCATTTTACCTCACCTTGTTAATCTACTCGTAGGCCATGTCGGGAGTGTTTCCAAGCTGGGTCAACATGCCATTCAAGTAAAGGACGATTTGGGTGCATGTTATCTAAGAAAGAATGGGCAGATGAAACAGGCGAAAAAATTGCTTCAGCGATTTGCGGAACACATTCTTGGAAATCTCAGGGTATAGTGCTTACAATTCAAGCAATTTGAAAACTCACACGCTTATCAGGTGTCAAAGTTGAGTTCACCTTGAAAAATCTGTTTGAATACCCTAGGGTGCGCTTCCCTGATCTCTAGTACTTCACTTCAGATACCCGGTCGGTTTACTCATGTCACTCCATCTACTAGAGGGACAATAGTAACCAAACTTCACGCTTTGAGATATCTGAAAACGAGCTCGGTCACATGCACGAAACGTTTTACGCTCAGTAACCCGGCTGAACTTTGGAGCTTTCAGTTATTCTGACCTTAAGCAATCAGCAAAATGGTCTGGGACCAAAAGCGCGAAATCCAAGCAGGGTGGGAGCCAACTAACCACCCTTACCCCCAACCCCAAACCAAACGTCCCGGCACCCCTCGACGAACAAAGGCGAACAAAAGCTGTGAACGGCCCCAACAGGAATGTTCCATTAAGGTGTCATAGACAGAGAAAGCGGGGCCGCAAATCCGGGTTCACTATGAAGATAACTCTCCCCTAACCAATCTAACGTAAATGTTGGTCATCCTTACTAACCAACGAACGGGAACATCAGACTGACACCCAACATTGATCAAGTCGGCCAGTCATATTAAATCGCATGGATTGGTTCCATGACTGCCTTAAAACCCAATCAACCTGCTTACCTAATCGCTTGGTCTGACGAAGCTTTTGTGTCAAAAGCAAAACGTCGCCCAGCAATAAATCTACCAATTGTTCACCAAACCTCTCTGAAACGATTTAGCAATCACATTTTTGTGGTGCATGACTGACAGCACAGCTGACGGTATCTTGTAGCGAAGCATACCAAAACCACTTGTTTTAGGTGCTGTCTGTTGCTGAGCACGTGATTTACCACTGTCTTCCCAATAACTACTAAAAGCGTCGCAAAGCTGAAAAACAGGGTAGCTAACGTGGACCTAGGGAATTATTCACCACAGTGAGAATGCCGAGGAGACGTGCAGCAGATCCCGGTTTTAAAACGCACCTCAGACTTGCAGAGGTCCCAAGCTACGTAACTATATCACTGCACCAACAAGCCGCGGACGGTGGTCGGCTGGTACTTTAGTTGACGTGTCGTCAGCTGCTCTGATGATTTTTAAACAAATCAGTTGATTGGCATTGGCTTCTAGGTGAAACACTTGTCACGTTTGGAGGTAGGGCTTGAGTAAAGTGATTTGAAAGGCAACCACGGTTCTTGTGGTTCCATCCGATTCCAGATTGGCTGAAATCTCATTAGCGGGAACATTCAAAAATGGTGGTCGGCTAAATGTATATATAAAACTGACCCTATACAACACACCAGTGATTTGTTACAGGTTGGTATTTGAGGAACTAATTCCTCGGGGTAATTAGACGTAGACTCTGTTATACGCAGCGGCTTACCATGGCCGAATTATGACATATGACATCAAAATTCTTGGCCGCAAACAACTGTATCGGAGAATTTAAGAGTAGATAGTCACCGTAGCCTTGTCAGAAATAAAAGGAATAAACATGACGCTACAAAATTTGCGGCTACTTCTCCCTTTTTAGCTGGTTCTATCCACACGCAATGAGTGTTGTTCGAACTGTAATTTCGACGATAAAAACCCCGTAGATGTTTAAGTTATTTGGCTACATAAAAGGCACTCTAAAATGGCCTTTCAACATGCAATAGGAGATTATGAGAGCCTACACTTTCGCTTGTTTTGTTTTACCCAGACCATTTTAGCTCTAGTTTTTCATAACGAAACCATTTTTGCACCTTCCACAGCTGACGGGCCAGCAATTGCCTCTGCTGTCACACCAGAGAACTTCACTAAGTGTTGTCTGTCTGTTCGGCTGAATCAACCGTTTGTTGCAAACTGCCATGTTGCCAAAAAACGGAACTGTACCATTAGAATAGGTAGGACGTCCACAGATAAGCTCTTTTTGGCATAGAGCTTTTTGACCAGAGAAACCCGCTGGAGATTTAGTGTTGTTAGTCCAAGTACGCAGAATGCAATCCATTGTATTGTGTTTTTCACTAGCTACTTAATTACGTCCCATTACCACAAGTTGAAATTACGGACGGTCTGAAATCAACCTGTCCCTTACTGGTGACATGTCTGAATCTGCAAAGAAGGGCAGTCTAGTCCGTTTTTGTGGTCATTAAAGAACTCAGTCGTCACACCAATACATGAGACCGGTTCATGTTTTATGCTCGGTTACTGCACGCCTGGTAGCATCAATAGAATACGACACAAGCCATTGCAGTGCATCTTATAATCGTCCATATTGTAGAGTCAGCTGTATTTAGCAATAATGTCACGCTTTGCTAGCACAAAGGTGTTCTTTCCAGTGTTTGATTTACTAATGGACTCGGCAGTTCTTGGGAAACCTATACAAACTTGACCTCAACGGAAGACTTGGATGCCTTGGTTGCCATAAGTCCAAGTTGTTGGAAGTTTGAAGTCAAAGGTTTGGAAGAAATAGCTTTAGTATTACCATTTGAAACAAACACGGTGGCGTCGAATATGCATCTAACATTTATAACTAAAGGAAAGAAGGGGCGGAAAAGAATGAATAGTGGCCAGCAAAAAATCAAACAGAGCCTCCTTCGCCCGGTTAGCGTGAAAGACGCACATGGTTGCCAGTGCCGCACCAGGTTGAGGAAATAGAGTTTATGGCAGAGAGAACAACCAGCCACCCACAAACTTAACGGCTAATAAGTGCAAAAATAACCTGCCTCGGCTCCTGTCTGCAATTTCTCCTAAGGCAAACTCACCCCGAAATTCGGTTATGTTTGTCGCACATGGAACAGCAAGCTACTGAACCAAATGCTATACAGCAACCTGCTTCTCCATATTTCACCACTTGCCTGAACAGAAAAACGAAACATTAACCAAGTGAGCCACCCTCCGAAGCATGTTAATCTTTGCGCGAAAACTTTGTACTGCATGAAAATAACAAAAGGTGTCAGCGGCATTAGGCCTGCTGCCTTGAGGTTATTCAATTGTGACATGCCTTTATCCACCATGGTCGTCCGAAGGCCATCCACCGGTGACGCACAGTATGTGCCACCGCAGTGCTTTACCGCTCATTCGACTCACTGCTGATAAAAAAGTACGACATTATTACACAGACACCGTTGCAATTTATGGCTAACACAGCTCACAGGTGGCAGCTGACCTGTTGTACCGGTGGGCGGAATCTGCCTGTACCATATAATCGTCCTCCGCTAACAAGCTACACAGGCGCACAGAACTAAAGATAGAACATTCAAACTATCGTCATCACAATGGACATGATCCTACGTCCAAATGTGTGCAAGAGATCCTGAATATCCTGCACGTCACAAGCAGGACTGCAAAAGCGGCTATGCTTATCGCTCAGCTAACACGATTAACCAACTATCTAGGCTTCTTTCTCACACCCAAGCTCTACCTCACCCAAACAATTTAATCGTTGGTGATCTCAACCTTCCTCAGATCTCCTGGTCTGAACAAAAATCCCCTTTGCGCCTTACGCCTCCGATTGCCCAACTTAATGTTGAAGGCTGGTCTCAGCTTGTGAGGCATCCTACACGTGGTCCCCACACCCTTGA
>SJOL01005178.1:112505-122543 GCA_004794785.1 Opisthorchis felineus | reverse complement strand
ATAAACATGCCCGTTGTGTTGTTGTCTGCCGCGATCTGGTTGTAAAGACTCGATCATGCCTCCATCAGCATGCTATCTACATATCGGGAAATGAAAACTATTATTATCATATCGTATTATGCCCACCGGTTATGACGCTGCCACCTTTCTACGCAGTCCCCTGTACTCACAACCCTTCAGTCATACTTTTATTTTGGCTGTAATATTATGATCATGCCTGACGGTATGCCACCCACCAGTTGGGAATAAACATTATTATTATTATTATTCAGATTAAGGGTAGATTTCATCGTACTTCCGGACATAGTCACGGGTTTTCATGGATGATTCAAAAAGGCATCATTAAATAGAGACTACATTTACCCTCCCCTCCTTCAATCTTCAGTCGCTTACGCAAAATTGCCAGTTCGATTTCTGCAGGTCATGTGAATGCCGCATACTAAACTGACTATTATAAGGTGACGGTCACGGTGGGCCCAACAGATTTATGGCCGGTAGTCGGAACCCGCGTGCCTGAATTTAAATGTATTGGACCAATATGAGGATATTACTCAACATGCCGTCGATCCCAGTCGTTACGATTCAACTGTGACTTTGCGTGCAAAACACTTGTATCTCGTGAGCCCACAACCCACAGATTTGAAAAGTACTTTCCTGGACTATGTTCATACTTGCAAGCCGATGAACTACGAGCTTAACATACATTCTTCATCTAAATTTAGCATTTCGCACTCAAATTAAATAACACAACAGTAATCGTAGGGGAACTACTCTAACCGCTGACTTATCACTTTTCGTTTACCCACCGATGCGTCCTGTGGACATGCAAGCTAGTAAGTGACCGTAAAGCCTTAGTTTCTCGGGTGGTTGGCTGCGTGGCATGAGTATTGTTAACAGCTACCAGAGTACAGTCAGCATAAAAGAGAACAATCCAGTGACGGCTAACTGGTCCGAAAACTGGTCACCCCGTTCAAACTAAAACGTTTGAGTGCCGTCTCCATCAAATGATGCATCTACGCTTGATCAAATTAAACTGTAGTGTTCCACCAACTACAAATGGCTACCAAGGCAAGCTTCAAGGGCGGAATGGGCAACCATTTGCCGAAATGATTGTGAGCATTTAGCCGAGACTGTAAGCAACCGATCGTCCAGGGCCTTCATGCTCTACTCGGAAAAGCTCTGCAACCAGGGTGGAATGTTAGGGGCTAAAAGGGTCATCATCTATATATTTCCGACTGACTGACAAAACATCTGCGGTTAAAGTTTGCTCTGAGAAATGCTAACTTTTTGGAAAGTACAAAAGTCCAGATGGTTTCAAAGTGTTGAACCTATCCAAATGCATTCAGTTCCAGATGTGTCAAATACTTATGTAAAAGCATTGACTCGGCTCAGAAGTTGAGCGTAGCGCTGCATCCCAGCTTTGCAACGCTTAGAGAAACACTCGCCC
This sequence comes from Opisthorchis felineus, assembly GCA_004794785.1. NCBI lineage: Eukaryota > Metazoa > Platyhelminthes > Trematoda > Opisthorchiida > Opisthorchiidae > Opisthorchis > Opisthorchis felineus. The sequence continues at coordinate 121,096 of SJOL01005178.1, read as the reverse complement.
ATCAGAATTGCCACGAAAATAGGCATCCAAAGAGCTTGAAACTGTAGTTTGTGGCTTAAGGTGACAAACTGGGGCAAGTAGTTCAGCGTCCCTACAACACTTAACAAGAAAGTGTAACCGTACGAAATTGCGTGCCCTTGTTGTAAACAGTTTTTTCGTGCCTCCACTTGTTGCATTTCAGTTGAAAAGTGAGTGCCCTCAAAAAAGAGCCAGGATAGAATTACATTCCAACGCTATAATCAGCAGTCCGATATGCAGAAGACATCCAAGGTACTTCGTACTCCGTTTTCTTAGCCGTGTGTTGGGCCCGTTTACTATGATAGCATTCCATCTGCAATCCAGCATGAATTGCCCGTCTGGCGCTCCACAACATGTGTCTAAAGTATACACCATACAGCGCCTTGAAATCGGTGTTCACTCGTTGAGGGAAGGAAAGTCTGATACTTTTAAAAACTGTATACCCAACGTGTGCATTTTTTTCTTGTCGCGGGGCGAGAAGGACATGCTGGGAGACAGAGAGACACCGGGTTTTTCTTATCTAACCTGGACGCTAGGACCCATTCAGTGTCCTTGGGTGAACACCATCCGCTTCTGGAGGACCAAGCGGATTTCAGCCGAAGCAAAGAATCGCGAGCATTTTTCTCCGTGGATCAGGTGTTTTTCGATTATCAGCATATCTTCGCTGTGAAAAATGTATGTGGCAAGGGGTTAGAAGAATATGGAGTGACGTATTTTGCCCTAAAAATTCCGACAATGACAAACAGGTAACGGGTGGGCTCCAAGGAATAATTTCTTTAGCAGGATGAGGTCAGTTCTTTCCTCGTGTACTCTTGCGTTTACCGGTGGACTGCATTTTTATTTTGCCGGATAAGAGCAAAGGTTTGACGTTATTTCCCACTGGTAAACTTGCAAATTCCTACTCTGTACCGCGTATACATTTGCCGATGTGCTGCTTAATCGATGAGGGCACCGTTGGCGTTCTCCCACCATTCTCCCACATATATGAGTTCATATCAAGAAGTTGTCGGATTCTTCTCACAGAATTCGATTACGACCGTCGGGTTATCGGCTTCCGGTGGATTGATGTAATGTCTGCCTTGATAACTGCCTGAAATAATGGTTCATAGTTGGTTTCCGTAAAGGGAGGAAAATGTCTTCGATCGCAGAGAAATTTCCTATGGAAAGGTCTCAAACAAAGGTCTGTAAATGAAGGCTCTCGCCCAAAAACGCTGACTTTCGGCCTGCAGGCGCTCGTTTCTCCGAAACCTTTATGTGTAGCTCAAACTTTTTCAAGTAAAATATTGCGTTTTGCTCTCCGTATGCTCAAACCGAAAGCCATTATAATCTGTCTTAGTTTTGTCGGAAGTTGTCTTAATTAGTCTCCCCTCGTACTTTTTGTCGCGCATTCAGTTTAAGAGTAGAAGCTCTATGGTTTCAGATATGGCCATGGGTGAGTTTGTTAAGAAATTGACCGCTCTCCGGTTGTCATCCTTCAGGGCATTCGAGAAAGCGTTAAATGGGTGCATGAAAGATAACCATGTAGTATTTGTGCCCACAGTGGGCAGCTGAAGCACCTGACTGTTTTGCGTTACGAGTGAGTGTACTACAAATGCAGCAAGCGGCCGGCAAAACCAACGTAAACCCGAGAGATCTGAAGAAGCCAATAAGTTGAATCCATTTGAAAAATCGATGATCAACCGAAGAGGAGCCGAGCAACTGCATAGCCCTGCCGAATTGTGGAACGCCGTCGTATAAAGTGCGGCTGTTTGCAGCTGATGAATTCAGCAAAGTCCTTACCACTCATGACATATACAACTACCGCGTCAAGTGTTGGCCACCTCTGTTGAGTAAGCGTTAGATAGATGTTTTTTGTGGTAGATGATATGCCTTCTGCCCTTGCAAAGCTTCGCGAGTCCGGATGCTTGCCTGTGTTGGATTCGGAGGGAAGTCGGTGCAGTAGAATACCTTGCCAGATGGCGGCAGATAGCGCCGCTCCAACGCTTCCCGGATGTAAAAATTTCTATGAAACACACGTGAGAGGCCGATTTTGCTAGGTCTTTTTACAGCAACGGATATCCTACCCGTAGATACAAGATCTAAACTCCCCCGATCACAGATAGCATGGGTACCGAATGTCCGGTTATGTATGCCTTCGTGGAAACCGAACAATTTGCTCCCATAAACAAACTGTTCGGCCTGTGCAGAGAAATGATGGGTAAACAGTATCAAGTGAAGAATTTTGTCGTGGACGACTTGGCGTCACAGATACGGCGGCGAGATTAGTGTTCGGCTGCGATGTCACGTTGTACTATTTCCGTATTCGAAAAGCTACCAGGAAGAACGTATGTATCATGCAACACGCACGTATTTTTGGTCACATACACCACCTGAGAGGAGCCTACACATTTTCGACCGTATGGCTTGCCTAGACGATGCCGAATGGTAGATTTTTTTGTTTATCGGATTACTCGCACACAAATTCCGATGAAATCTGAAACTGCTGCGCTGCACCGACCCACGACCCGTCTCTTAACTTACGGCCCACTGGTCGCATATTACTCATAAACGAGCTGTCCAGTCACAAACCGGCGATGTGACCAGCAGCCTTCTACAGAATTCAAACGGTCGCCCGAAAAGACACACTGGAGTATGCCATTCAGAAGTTGTCCTGGTACGCCGATTGGCTCATGTGGGGGGAGATGAGATGCATATGTCATACCACTGCGACGGGACGGAAAACCTGGAGGGCAACGGCTACGTGCTGTACGTTGTCTGCCTAATGACTGTTCTCCTAGGTTGCTTCCTAATCCTCCAACGGTGGCTGTCAGATTACAACCTACCGAAAAATCGTATACCCCTTACACTTGTCTCCAAGCCACCGCCCTCCTCGTTTGACGGCCTGCGCAAAAAACTTAACCGAGTAATGGGTAAACTTCAGGGACCGGAACCTATGAAGGCCATAGCCACCATTAGGCATTTGATTGTTCAGGGGCAAATACTGCTGCACTAAGGCTCGAAATCTGTGACTGATAACCTGCCATCGATGGTCGAGGATACTGCAACTCAAAACAGGTGGTAGTCTAGGGACACAGGCTTGGGCCTTTGTGAGCATTGCGGCCAACCCACTAGTAGCAGTGACCGCTGGTGTACAACAGATCGCGTATCATATCACGTCAACTGTTGTGATGGTGGACCTTGCCTGCTGTGCGGTGAGGCTCCTCAGGCTTGTTCCAACTGTGAGTGTCCAGATGATTAATTTATTTTTTGGTGCTTAGGGCCCGGTCTGTCCAGAAAGCTCACGGATATGCTTGCTAAGCGGTCCGCGAAGGAGGCACCTTGTGATATTTACATGGACCGAAGCACTGATTTATAGCACGATGTGTCCCGGAAGTTTTTGTACGTCAGCATTCTCGGCTCCGAGGAGGAGCTAATCGGCAGCCATGAGTTATCAGCATACTACTAGTACTATCAATGTGGAGAGCCAGTCAGAGGAAAGAGAGGACGATGAATTCGTGTGATGCATGTAGAGCTTGTCAGTTCCAGACCGTTCGTTCGGTGATGCACTTCAGGTAAGTCTCATTTCTTCGGGCTAACCAATCAGTAGGCATCAAGCTACAAGAAATAGCACAATAGGTTCAAGCCGCTGGAGACAGTTTTGTGTAAACTCGGATCTACGAGGTCATCACCGCTGAAGCGTTCCCTTTATGGAGAAAGTATTTCCTCCAGTGTGTCCACCGATTGCCTCACAGTGATATTGCGATACCCTAAGTTGTATCTTCCTCTTGATTCAGGATGTTAATAGCTAGCCGAACGCTGCGCACAAAGAAAGCGGTACGCTTTCCGGTAGGACGTACCTACTAATCAAAACGCCCAATAAAATTCAACGCTTCGCCTCCTCCTAGTTGGAACTTCGACATTTCCAGTGGTAGCGGATGGGCAAGTGTCGGCCAGTTGATTAGGCATCGTGAACGCCTAGCCGCATGTTATTCGTGCGCGTCAGCCAAGTCCTCACTGCAACACCGTGCAGGCAAGAACAGCTTCACTTATGTTCGGACTCAATGTTAGGCGTTAGTATGAGCAGCTCACCAAGTACATTTATAGCGGCAGACCATCTGACAACTGCTCGGAGCTGGCTATGGAGAACCCTGTATGTTTCGCATTTTGCGGTGGAGAGCTACGCCACCAGTAAAGCACTTGAATACTTCCACGTTGATAACAAGCACTGAACCAGAAAAATCGACTTGCATTTAGGGGTCATTATGATCTGCAGCCGTAGGTTCTTGATACCTAGTACGAGTTTTCAGAAATCAAAGAATATTTCTGTAGCGGCGATTACTCGGAAAAGCCATTCCTGTGGCCCGAAGACACACGATGCGGCATCCGACCAGTCATGCTGTAGGCACAAGTTCAACTTTCGTTACAGGGTTAACACTCCGTCATATTTTGCTTTCACGAGTACGATGCGAGTACGATCAAGTTCCGTAAATCATTATAGCTGCAGAACTACCTGCAGCTTTCGCTCATTGTAAGCGATTCAAGCCTTACCGCGATTAGCGATATCTTATTACAATTATACACTTTTTCCAATTGGAGGTAACTGACGACCTTGAAGATTCGCTCACTCAAACAAATCGTTGATACAGATAATTTGCAAAGAAACAAATTAGACATAGACCTTCTGAGCTATGAAGTGGTTACCTTGAAAACATCATCGTTTTCGGGAAAACGATTCCATTCGGCGAATATCGAGCCATATCAAACACAAAAAACAGAGATGAAAATGCTCAATGAGAAAACACAGAGTGAAACCAGCTGCCTAGTACGAGGAACTATGTTGCGCATCCGTCAAACTGTCCGCAGATTGCGAGCGTTTTGGTCCTTGAGCAGATGGCTCTCGATATGCTCGCCAAGCTTCGCAATTAACTTGCAGAAGTTTCGTCACCAAGCGATCAGGTATCATCAGTGCGCACTTGGCTACGTATTTCCCCCTTACCTTCGTGTGCGCATATAGCATTTGAAGAGTATCTGTTATCCCCCAACGTGGTTGGCTAATTGTGGGATGGCGGTCCCGCGGTTTCATTGGCCCGTTGGTGATCCGTGCTGCGTTTTGGTCTTTTTTCCTTCGATTTGGTTGGCTATCCGGATGCTCTCTATTTTTAGTAGTTTTGTTTCCCTTTTTGACTGACCCGTCCATAGTTTGCATTGCGCTGTGATTTGGTCTTTTTCTGTTCAGTTGGCTACCAATATTTTGATCCATTGTCAAGAACTCCGGTCGTTCCGCGCACAAAACGGTCCTTTGATGGGATCTTTTGCCTACCACTAAGCCTCCACACGATGAAAACTCTACTTCCCTCATGAATGCCTGCGGAAATCCGTCCACCCACATAAGGTACAATATCGACCGCTAATAAACCGTCCACAAGCTCAGAAGCTAGCTGGACAGAATTGTGGACGGATGGTCAGACTAATGATTACGTACGCTAACAATCGTTTTAGACAATATCAAGGAATAATCCATGATCACAGGGAAATCTGCTTGAGGACACTAGAACAATGGCTTCTGCAGCAACTGAACACGGTGATAGAACGAAAAGTTACATTCACGGCTGAAAATAAGAAGGCTCATTCGGAAAGCAAATTTTCCAGGCTGATTAGAAATCAGGAGTACAAAAGTGACAACAACGAATCTTTGATAACGAATCTATCCACTAGGCAACTCATAGAGACAGAATAAAACGTCCGCATCAAGGTACTTAACTCCAACTTTAAGGATACCACAGGCTCGAAGTATTTCGTCAGCCTAGAAGCAGCGATTAAATCTATCGGACTTCACGTGGAGGTTCAGCAACAACTTCACCAAACCATTAGTTCGGCCGTCATACGCAACAAGACACTCGAAGTCTTCTCCGGTAAGGAAGAGAAAGCAATGAATAAGCTGAAGAAGGATGAAAACGCCGTCATTCTGCCGGCCGACGAAGGACGCCTGACATGCGACCAAAAACCACAAGACTGAATACTGGCGGTTCCTATCCTGGTTGTTATCTGGTGGACTGCTTGACTTGGTGTGTCCAGACGTTTTGTTGCGCAGTCTGAGTCAGCGTCGCCGTGAATTTTTCACCAGTGCCGATTTGGTAAGTTTCATTTCAGATGGCCTTGAGGGTATTGCAATCACGCTTCAATGACAATTGTTAATTAATTTTCTGTAACGTTAAGTTGAAGGTATACGGCAACTGATCCAGATATATCTGAATGGAAATCGACGAGCTGTGGTAAACCACAGCGAGAAAAAGTCTGCGTTACGCAGTGCAAATATAACTCAGAAGAAATCAATTAGGGTAGATGTGGCGGGGGTAGGAAGGTCTGTCGTCATCATCTCAATCAGAGACAGCAATTGCTATCTGATTTTAACATTAATGGTGACACTGTTTCTTTACTGCAACCACAAAGTTTGTCTAATTGTATGTAAAGCCTTAGAGTGAAAAGAGAGGAGGGAGGGAGGGAGGGAACCTGGTGCTGGCCTAGGCTAGCTATCGCAAACATGCTGAGGTTCCTACAACTCCAGGCGCTCATTCAGACAAGCTGGAAGGAAACTGATAGCACGGACACCACTGGCACCGAAAACATCCAAGCTTTCCGTAATCTCCTTCACACCCTTCTGCCAAATCATACGTTGTCCACATGCAGGTGGTAGTTTGCGCCATTCCGAAGGAGGCACGGAAAACAGCACTCGACTCGGCAAGAGCCGCTTGTTGTCCTGCACTTTTTGATGTGCGAACACTAAAGGCATCTATGTCGGCCGGCTTTTGGGGTCTGAAAACAGAACCCCAGTGTTTAGGGTTTTTAATGAAGTCGGAGAGAAGCTGCAGTTGAGCGTGATGCGCGACGATCAGAAAGTTTGGTTATAGGGCTGGGACCTGCGGAGAAGAAAATGGAATATGTGAACTTAAGTTCTCACAGTTGTAAGAAAAGAGGCACCAGCACTAGCATGTTTTTTCTTACCCACCCTGCTGCATGCAGCAAGTAAGGCTGGTGACACCACACGACGGCCGATGTGGCATGAGAGTATTGTTGATTGTAAGCTTCATGGATGTGTGTGGGTTGGGATGCTGTCAGTGCGTACAGACGCAGCGCATTAGGAGTCAAACAACCATGTAACCAGGCCAGGCTAGATCCCTGCAACCAAGTGAATCGGACTATTGTTTTGTTGGTTGGGGAGCCTCAATCGAACAATGCCGCTGCTTTGGGGTTACGCAACTTAACTCCGATTATGCGATTGTGCTAACCCGGTTATCACTTCGCTTTCCGTCAGCATTACGCGTGCCGAGGCAGTGCAACTCCATTCATCAACTTCAGCGAATTTAAGTAGCTCACCAGTCTCGAGCTGATATGGCTAGAAAGGTACTGGAAACGCACGGTTGTGCCGATAATGAGGATTCGTTGGAAACTGAATGGATGCAATTGAAGGAACCTATGCTCTCAGCCTTCAGAACTGTAAGAAGATAAAATAATCGTTCAGCTGTAACACCCTTTCGGTGCCCAACTGCCATGCCACCCGAAGGAAGCACGAGGGCTGGGATACTTCCAGGTTGCCCAAGCCTAGACAAAAGAAGTTGAGATGCAGAGGTCCAGTTCGAACCACGGACCTTCCGGTCAGTAAGTTCATGCTCTAACCACCGAGCCATCTCGCCCCCCCCCCACAATCAGAAGATGTATCCTTCGCCGTCCTTTCCGGCTAGGATTGTACTCTTGACTATGAAAAATTCACACGCACCATTCCCTGATCTTACACACGGACCTCCGGATAGCTGTTTCAGAAGTGTCTGTAACAACTATCAAACTCGAACAAATGAACACTGGATATCGTCAAGACCGGCAGATCGTAATGCTGCCAGAAAAGCTATACCAAGAGCTAGCAACTGTCATGGAACACGCAGATCCGTCAAACGCCAGCTAATCAGGAGCCTGAATCTTAACAGGGAACTCTGGTGCATTGCGAAGGATTTCGCTGCAGACAACATCCCTATTTCAGCTAAGTCGACCAACCGGCTACAAAAAGAAGCGTCAACGAATAATAATAATAATAATAATAATAATAATAATAAAATAAATAATCGTTCAGCTGTAGCACCTTACCCAAGCCTAGACAGGGGAAGTCGAGAGGTAGAGGTCGGGTTAGAACCACGGACCTTCCGGTCAGTAAATTCGTGCTCCCAACCACTGAGCCATCTCACCCTAGTGTCGATAAAGCAATCTGCGGAAAAGACGGAACGGTGATAAATTCGCGAAATCAGCATCTTGAGCGATGGACTTGGCACTTAAAAGAGCGGTTCAGCTGACCTCCTTGCACACAACCCCTGGAAGAACCCAACAGAACGAAACACCGACACCAGCCCGCCGTCAACATCAGAAGTCCAGCACGAGGTATTCCTCCTACGCAATAAGGGATCCGGCCCGTATGGGCTGCACCCCGCACCATCCAGAAAGGGTGGTGAAGCCTTGGTGAACAGTCTGGCGACCCTGCTTCAGAAGAGCTAGGACAAAAACAAAATACCATCATCATCATCATCATCATCATCATCATCATCATCATC
>SJOL01005178.1:88419-109940 GCA_004794785.1 Opisthorchis felineus | reverse complement strand
GACTTCGGCTATTTCGGAAGTTGGTACTGCATAAAAACAGCCTGCGATCAGCACACAGCTGGAGCAGTCGTTCACCATTGTCCGTACGTACCGAGTCCAATCCATGTCGACCTCCTAATTGAGTCTCAGACACGCTAAGCCTGCCCACTTGTGCATTCAGATCTCCGGCAACCACCACGATATCTGAGCTTTTAGCTCGCCGCAGCAGGACATTCAGGGCGTCGTAAAACCTGTCTTTGACTGCGTCGGAGTTACAGTCAGTTGGGGCATAAGCAGACACGATAAACAGACATCTCTCAACTTCCAGCTTGTGAGACTCCTTCACAGACGTTGCCAGACGAACCGCACAGAGGCGACTATCAACAGGTATCCAGTCAAGCAAGGATGCTTCCGCCCGCTCACTCAGAACGATACCAACCCCTGCACATCCCGCCGCAGCAGCCTCTGGATCACCAGAGGTGCGTAGCCGGAAGCGAGTGGAGAGTGATGGGGCGGTTAGCTCAATCACTGTGCTTGCATCTTGAATTCTTGTTTCTGAGACACAGCACACATCAATGGGTGGTGAAGCCTTGGTGAACAGTCTGGCGACCCTGCTTCAGAAGAGCTAGGACAAAAACAAAATACCAGTGGAATGGAACACCTCGACACTGATTCTAGTCCTCAAAACGAGCGCAACGAAGTCATGCAAAAACCATCGTGGCGTCAGCCTGGCCGTCGGTGCATCTAAGGTGTTTTCTGATATTATTTTGCGCAGATTCATCGATCGTCGGGAGAGACAAACTCGTGAGAACCAAGTTGAGTTTCGCCCTGTCCGAGGATGCACTCACCATAATTTTTCACTAGGACGTTCCTGAACAGCATCACTATTTCAGATATCCCGCGCTGGTCGTTTTTCTTGATATGAAAGTTGCTTTTACTCTGTTGATCGTCAGAAACTTTGGCAGTGTGTTGCCACCAAGGGGTCGCTTCCGAATAGATGTCCCTTTTGAGAGCGTTGTATGCAAATTCGTATGGGCGGGTAAGAGTGTACAACAGGCTTTCGCCTTAGTTTACCACGTTTATTGGTGTAAGAAAAGGCCGCCCTCTCTCACCATACCTTACCTTTGTTGTCGATCTGCTGCTTGAACTTCCTCTGTCTGCATCTGAAATCTCGGAGATCGAAATTCTGCCGGGGCGTTCGCTCTCGGACGTTGAGCGTGCGGACAGTAGTGCCCTCCTTGACTCGGATACTTCAAAGATGCAAGCCATTTTAAATCTAAATACTTCTATCACACGCTTCGGTATGCGCTTCACACCCGCAAAGTGTAAGATACTGCTACAAGACTAAGTGGGATCAAACCTCTTTTGAGCAAGTACTGACTGATCGACAAAATCCAACGTAACATGCAGGTCAGTGAACACCAGGATTAGGGATATTCCGTACATATGACGCTGCTATAACACCTGTTGTACTGTGGTCGATGCAACCCCTGCCCGGTCTAAATCGCGCTCTGTGCTTATGGGTTAGGGTTTCGCGTGCCACCTAAGCATAACGAAGAATCAACGATGCCAGCAATCTTGTTACAACGTGACTGATACCTCTGGTTCAGCTGTAGCACCCTTTCGGTGCCCAACTGCCATGCCACCCGAAGGAAGCACGAGGGCTGGGATACTGCCAGGTTTTCCAAGCCTAGACAGGGGAAGTCGAGAGGCAGAGGTCGGGTTCGAACCACGGACCTTCCGGTCAGTAAATTCGTGCTCTAACCACTGAACCATCTCATCCTTCTGATACTGCATTCACAGCGAATGCTCTTCTTGAAGGTGGGTATTATTACCGACTGATCCCAATTGTGTTGGCGGTCACTTCCACATGGGTGTAAACGGGCCTGACGGGTACTGGCTAAGGAATTTACTGCTGTCTCTGGACAGAACAGGTAGACGGTCGTCTGAAACCGACTAGGATATACATTGGGAGATTTCTGAGGCTGATGGGGTTTCCATGTTCACAGTTCATGTTCCTGTCAAAGGCCCGCAGCCAAGTTGACAAGTAGCAAGTGACCTACTGAGACATTACCTACCGGCCCAAGCGTTTTTCGTTGCTGGGTAGCAAAGGAAATCCATTTTGATTGTTGATAGTTTTAATGACCGGAGGCCTCCAAAGACCCGTTCAATGAATATGGCAAAACATCCTGTACATATTTCCACCAATTTTCTTTTCCATTCCTTCGAACTTCTGGATGCATCAAGCCTCGCGGTCTATTTGGAAACTCAGTCTTACTTAGCATCAGTTAAGTTGTGGTTTCAACCGAAAGGAGTCTGCCGTCGGGTGTCCAACAGAGGCACGATCTCATCAGAGATCGAGTGCTTGGAAGCGGTTTGCTAGGTTGTATTGCAGGCAGACTTCCCGGCACTACATAGGGCCTTGGATGGCTCGCTCTAGCGATGGTTGATGCCCGATATCGGACCAGCATGTAGGTGTTGGTACCATTCTCACACTTCGCAACTGAAACCGAAATCCTGAATTATTTAGAGGTTTCGTTTAACTTGCTCGAGAATTGAACCATTGTAGTGTTGTCTGCCAAAATTAAGGTCTTGCTAGGATTATTCATTGGCTATTTAGGAGTTAAGATAATCGTTTGGCTGAGGCACCCTTTTGGTGTCTAGCTGCTGTGCAACTCGAAGTGAGCACAGGGATCGAGATACTACCGGGTTGCTGAGGCCTAGGCAGAGACAATCGGAAAGCCAAGATGGGGTTCGAACCACAGGCTTTCCGGTCAGTAGTTTCGCGCCTTGTCTGCTGAGCTGCTTTGAGCGTTTTAACGTTTGAAAACACCACGTGAGTTCGAGGCATAATTTGTTTCTACGTACTAGTAGAATCAACCACTATGTCATAGAACCAATCTAAAAGGGCTTTTTAACAGTTGTATCCACCAAGATGAGTGCTGATTTTCATACTGAGCAACATATTTTACTCGTCTTGAGCAGCCCTTCCCTGTGATCGTGTGAGCTGTTTCTGCTTATGTCGCCAATTGCAGCTCTCCACGCGTGGCAATCGGCACAAATTTTGATCGGATCCTGTGTCTGAGACAAACCCTATAAGTTTTTTGAGGCCCCAGAACAATCGATACTGTATTTAATTGTAGCAAGCCAAGTTTCGGACGCGACAACTTCTGTTCGTAACAGGACGAAGAGCCGTCATCACTTGTCCGCTTTTCGGTTTGCGAAGAATGTATCTGAAGCAGTGTTGACGAACCTCGTCCTTAAGCAGTTGATCGCGGAAGCATTACGTAAGGACCATGGTTCACAGCAGTGCTGTGACAACCGACATAAAATTTAAAATGATTTTCGGTTGGCGCCAGCTAATCATACGCGCATGCTTCGTGTGTCTTAATGGCGGGGCCACCGGATATACATTGTTGCACTCAGCTTTTTAGTTACCCCACATGAGTTGACAATTACGGTCCGTTAATCGGGTATGCTGTTGGCTTTAGAACTGCTCCCTCTGGTTTACACTGTACAAAGGGTGTTCAACCGTACTCTGCATCGCATTTTTCATTTTCTTTCGTGAGGGAAGTCCATAGGCGCAATCCCATATGACCGAAGCGGATGACAGCCCACCTCAATTAGTCAATTCAACCACTTAAAGCCCGACTGTTGTGCCGAGTGAAATAACTGATGGGTCAAGAGTGGAGGCCAAGAAAATAAAAACGAGATGACCGTAGCCTTCTTCATAGATGTGAAGAGCGGAATTTCGACCGATCCTATGACGCTGTATCATTCAGAACGGCCCACTTACACGTTCTCTTCAAGCACCTATGCGACATGTGTTACCTCTGGCGGTTGCATTGGCCCACACGCTCGTTCGGGGCAATTAAATTACCACGACGCGACATTACCGGACCTCCGTTCAAATCAAACCTTCAGGTTGTCGCAGCCTGTCGGTCCGCAGATGCCGTGCATCCCGAAGGAAACACATACTGCTTCCAGGCTGCCCAAGCCCCTATAGGAGTAATCGAAACTCAGTAGCTCACGTCCTAATTAACAGGCTATCTTGAGTCCCTCCTGATGCCGGAGAAGCGTGCTGGTATTTTCGGTCTCGGTCTCCTTTCGGGTCACACGGCAAGTATACACCGAAATAGTGACATCGGGCTGGTCTGCTTCTTTCTTCGTGCTCCTTTCACTCGAAAGACCTGTATTTTTGATCGCATCTCATGAGGTTCACCGTACACGTTCTGCTCACCTGCAATGTAATTTATATTTTCTGTTCCCCGCAACCGTCAAACAGACATCAACCACTAGATTTCGATACTTGCTAGCGTTATTTGGTGTGCCATACCATCAAACTTGGAGTCCCTTACTATCCTCTCTATGCATGCACTATTAGTTGGGGACATTTTGGTTGCCCTGGTTTGGCCTGAATATTCTGTTGCCCACATTTCAAAAATTCACTCCTCTCAGAACCCAGTATCATGTAACATTTCCATCCTACTCTTCTGTCTCGTCCACCATTTACGGGCACTGGACGTTGAACTTATTTGGCTCCCAGTGTTGATTTTTCCCAACATATATAATATCCAGCTACGTTTGTTCACCACACTATTGTTGCCCTCCTTTAGTTCCAGGCGTTCGCGCTAGCAGCCAACGATCCAAAATGATTCGACAGCGTCCAAGTAGAAACTGCAAGAGGCCCGTTCGGTATGTTAACTTCTTCCAACAATGGGTCATCTTGGCAGACTAATAGAGGTCTTGGAAGCAGACACATCAGATAATGAACAGACGAGTCCAAAACGTCGTTTCAAAATACCAATAACAAATGTGATGCCGGTGCCTCAACAGTCCCGGAGCCAGGACACAAAACTATCGCCGGTGGAGGTAAACCATGCATCCTCTCCACCACCTGCCCCTCCTCTCAACAGCCGAACAGATGACGCTTCGTTGCCAATAAGTTTTGTTGGTAAGTAAAAAGTTCTGCCCATCAGTTTGCTACTTCCTGCTTCTCCTATTCAGCTGACATGCTGGAGACTTTGTTGATCAAATTAGACGAGTCAATGGCCAAACAACAAGAGCTCGATCGTAAACTTACCATCTTGCTTTGTCGGTCCCGACCCGATATGCCAATGGAAAGCAAACAGGTTTCAGCTTCTCAACCAGCCCAATCACCAACAGTGACCACCGCCCCGGTGGCTAGAGCAGTCGCGTCGGCACCAGCAACAGCTAAACCGACTGCTCATGTCCCTGCAGTTCCGCAGAAACGTGGAAGATTTACTGGACCAAATATTGAATTCCCACTGAAACTTGTCACAGAGTTCGACCAACTAGAATATGAGCTTACCAACGAGACAAGTTTCAATAGACTGGTAAGCCCTCCTAGCGTTGTTTGTGTTCGCTGCCAAAGGATGCAATCTTGTTTTTTTTATGAATGTCATTCGTGTTTTGGGACTCGGTTGGTCCTGTTTCACGTTTTCAGTCTATACAAACTACGGTCTTTAACGTGTGACTGCCTTTTCTTTACCACCTAGATCATATAAGGTTTATAACCGGGCGGTATTCCAGCAGCTAATTGGAAAGAAGAATTTGAAAAAAGATTTTTGGTTTTTTGTTGCTTAGCATAAGGTTTCGATTGTGAAGAGACCTTCACGAAGAGACTGGACCTTACAGTGGTGTGACGGTTTGCGCACCTCAGCCATCCATTGAGCTATACTGGGGGGTGTCCCCGCAACACTTACAGAGTCTCTCATACCAGGTTGGTTAATGGTTAGAGGTCTGACTAACACAGTCTCCTGCTCCCACGCTGGACTCGCTTGGCATAGATGTCTCAGGAACAAGAATTCAAGATGCAAGCACAGTAGTTGAGCTGACCGCCCCATCGGTCTCCATTCGCTTCCTGCTACGCACCTCTGATGATCCAGAGGCTGCTGCGGCGGGATGTACAGGGGTTGGTATCGCCCTAAGTCACCGGGAGGAAGCATCCTTGTTTGACTGTATACCTGTTGATAGTCACCTCTGTGCGGTTCGTCTGGCAACGTCTGTGGAGGAGTCTCACAAGCGGGAAGTTGATCGCTGTCTATTTGTCGTGTCTGCTTACGCCCCAACTGACTGTAACTCCGACGCCGTCAAAGACATGTTTTACGACGCCGTGAATGCCCTGATGCGGCGAGCTAAAAGCTCAGCTATTGCTGTGGTTGCCGGGGATGTGAATGCACAGGTGGGCAAGCTTAGCGCATCTGAGACTCAATTAGAGGATCGACATTTATTGGACTCGGTACAGACGGACGCTGGTGAACGATTGCTTCGAGTGTGTGCTGATCGCAGGCTGTTTTTATGCAGTACTAACTTCCGAAATAGCCGAAGTCGTGCGGCTACATGATGTCCAACGGCACGCCGGCTACAAACTCAAATCGATCACATTGCTATCAGTTACCGATGGCGCTGATCAATAACTGACTGCCGGTCGTTTTAGAACACATTTGTGGAGTCGCTTCGTGTGAGAGCATACGGCGAGCTCTCCAAAAGCTTCCGTACACAAAGCGAGGTCCGTCAGGGATGCCCACTCTCTCCATCCCTATTTAACTTCGTGGTCGATGGAATCATGAGACGAGTGCTGGAAGGTCTCCAAAACCCCGTCGTTCAAATAGCTTGTGATGAGACCTTGTCGATCTGGAATATGCAGACGACATCGTTCTCATCTTCGAAGAGGAGGAGAGGGCGCAGGTGTTTTTGGATGAACTGACCAAAGTCATCCCGTCCTTTGGTATGCACTTTGCACCCACAAAGTGTAAGGTCATGCTGCTGGACATGCAGTCACTGAACACGCCACTCACAATCCAGGGAGAGACACTCGAAGTTGTGGAGCGTTTCACGTACCTGGGTAGTTGTATTAGTTCTGATGGTAGTGTGACAAACGAGGTCAATGCACGAATCTGCAAGGCACGGGTCGCGTTTGCTAATTTGAGGCACCTATGGCGTCAAAGTGGTGTATCCCTGAAACTCAAGGGACGTGTGTATCAAGCTACAGTGCGGGCTGTTTTGCTGTATGGCTGTGAGACCTGGCCTCTTCGAGCAGCGGAACTGAGGCGTCTTCAGGTGTTTGACAATCGTTGTCTCAGAACCATAGCTCGTGTGGGTTGGTGTCGGCGAATCCGTAACGAGGCAGTTAGAAAGCGAGTTTTTGGTTGTGCAACGGGTACTTCCATTGAAGAGTGTGTCCAGCACCAGAAGCTGCGTTGGTTGGGACACGTGTTGCGTATGCCTAATCATCGTTTGCCGAAGAGAGTGCTGTTTTCCATGCCCAATTCAGAGTGGCGGAAGCAGAGAGGTGGCCAACCCTTAACCTGGCAGAGGGGTATGAAGGAAATTACGAAACGCTTGGGTGCTGTCGGTGCTACTCGCCTTCCAGGTTGGGGACCGCGTGATCCTCACTGTGCCTGGTTGGAGACGCTGCAAGATATGGCTGCCAACCGATGTCAGTGGCGATCTTGTTGTCATTTTCTACCCAGATTGCCTGAATGAGTGTCTGTAGGTGTGGGCACCTCGGAATTATCGTTGTAAGCTAGCACTAAGTCACTTGTCCGTCCACCTTTATTCTTTTCTTCACAATAAGGCTTTCAAAAAAAATCATGGTTGTACGGCAGCGAAGCATCGGTGTTGAACACTGATGTCATGCTGTCGATGATGATGATGATGAAGATGATGATTGGATTGTGATTTTTGGGGATCTATCAGTAAATAACTTTGCGGTTACACACTGAGTGCATCCACAAGTCCTTAGTCTTCCTTACCGAAATGCCAACTGCTGTTCATGCGGTTGGCCTTCGCGATGAGGAACGAGTTTTTTTGTCAGTCACCTGAATGTTTTCGCTTCCAGTGAGTCGTATGTATAACGTGCAAACGCCAGACTGCCTGAGCAGGGACAGAAGTGATTTTTTGGGAAGTGATGTTCGTTCCTTGAACTTTCGAATTTAAAAGAAAGTAACCTTAATGATGGGGACAGCAGACAGAACGATGCGTTTGACTGCCTCGTTTTTCCTCACTCTAAATCTGTTGGTCACTCTGGGGGTCCGCTTCTTGCGCAATGATATGAGGGTCATCAGAGTTGCTGTATCGTATGGTGTCACCAGCATCATTCGAAGCCTTCTTTCGTACATTCTCGTAACCTTTACACTCGACTGTGGTTTACGAGATATCAGGGTTCCATGATTGGTCCATAATGGGTTAGTACGCCATTCGGTTGCAATCAGTGCTTGTCTTGGGTTTATATACCAATGGTATATGTGGTCATTTATGACGACATAACGCTTGTCTTGTTGCAGTGGTGTCGTTTGATGTGTGTGGTGCTTTGCGGGATACCTAGTTGTCATATGAGATTCCCCAACGTTCTTATAGCACTGCCGCTCGAGATAGCTCAGTGGTTAAGGCGTGTACTTACAGATAGGAAGGTCCGTGGTTCAACCCAGCCACTGCATCTCGACTACTGTCCTGGCTTGGGCAGGCCCTCGTGCCTCCTTCGAGTTGCACGGCAGTCCTGCGCTGAAAATGTTCTACAGCTGAGTGATTATTATTTTGTTACTACTGCCTCTTAAGTGGCCGTAGTGACCGTCGCACGATGGCTCACATCATCGCACTTCAGTAGGGACATTTCGGTTAGACGGAAGTTCACTAAAGTCCGTATCTTTGGATTGCATATCCTGAACGCGATGACGGTTCTTTTTTTATAACAGCTGAAGGTAGCTCTGCAGTTAAGACGCAAAACTACTCGCGCGAGAGTCTTTGGTTCGAACCCAACCCTAGCTTTTCGATCACCCTTGAACAACCTGGCATTATCTCAGCCTCTGTGCTGCTCTCGAAGTACACTGCAGTCCTCCGCTGAAAGTGTACCACGGCTGAACCTTTATTATTTATCGGTATTATATATTGCAGGGTAATATTTTATTAGCGTCCAACCTGGTCTTCATCGCGTCAGTTATTACAGGAGCTCCATTGAGCCACAAATCAACACTGATAAAAACCAGGCTATTTTCACTGCATAACAATGGAAGTACCACACTCTCACTGGTCAGTGAACACATTAAACTCGTGACCTAATTTATGCACATTAGGTCGACTGTACTCCCGAATAGACGTGGACTCTGGGATGTGCACCACAATCATTCCGACCAGACAGTTTTTGAAACTTCTAATGGCACCGCGCTATTCGGCTACTCCAGCTGCAACTCCAGCGGTTCCTCAGTCAATTAATTAAAAGTAAAGTGCCTGGTGTCTTTTTACGTCTTTACTGACTAA
Source organism: Opisthorchis felineus (assembly GCA_004794785.1). Classification (NCBI taxonomy): domain Eukaryota; kingdom Metazoa; phylum Platyhelminthes; class Trematoda; order Opisthorchiida; family Opisthorchiidae; genus Opisthorchis; species Opisthorchis felineus. The sequence continues at coordinate 100,682 of SJOL01005178.1, read as the reverse complement.
ACAGACTGCGTGCAACACTTTGAGACTTGGACCAGACGCTGCGTAGATCATCTGCAGAGAAGTCTGCGATGTTGCCCACTGGGCTACCGGCCTGTAGAATGAAGACAGAACGAAAGTTCATGCTTGGATAACAGTTTGAAGCTTTACACGCAGCTGACTAGTGCAGGAAAAAAGGCTGTTTTAACCGTGCTTTCATGTATTCGCTACTTCTGAAGAAAATGCAGGCAGAATGCATTCCATGAATGACAGTGCCAGCAGTAGCCCCAATTGGTTTCCCAAGGAAGTGGTCATTTACGGATCTGGTACAGTGCAGCCACATAACTGTACCTTAGTGAAAAACCTCACCAAACCGTGTTCTACAGCGAGTCTCCTGATTTATATGTTCCCTCCTCCCTATACTTTCGTTTCGACCTGTTTCTCACAATAGTTGTGGCAACTAAATCGACCAAAGTCGAACATGCGCTCCCTTGTACGTTTTCTGGCTTTGGATGTGGTTTAGACAAGTCCTCTGAATTGCGGTTAGTAATCAAATGTCAACACCGATAATGCGAATCTCAAGTAGCCAGTACGGCCAAAGTCAACGTACAGCCGATGGGAACTGGACAGGCATCAGCCGCCGTAGCAGTTAGTATTGGCGTTTCTTAATTTCGATCTGGAAATAATCTCGCTAACTTCGCTGGTCCTTTGGTAGGTCGGTATTTTACTCAACCAACCACTAGTAAGGCTTGTGAAGTCCGAAGGAAGTGGACTCTTTAGGAGGTTACCGTTTGTGTTGGACCACCGTATACGACGAAGCCAGTCACACTGACAATAACGTCTAATAGGGAAGTGCGAAGCGTCGAATTGCGACTAGTGGTTTCCAGCATTTGTTCTATAAATAGGGACGCTTGGTGGACGTGGCGTTTAATTGCCAATCAGTTCTATTCATCATCAGTTCGCGTTACGGAAGCTCTCCTTGGTCTCCCCCGAATTCGGATGTGATCTGTCCATTCTCGATTATTGTTGTTTTTTTTTCTGTGAAAATTAGCCCATTCCGAGTCCGCGAATAGTCGGAACGCTGGATTTATAGAAATATGAATTGGTGCATTCCTACTTTTTTCTCCACTAGCTTTTCTCGATGAAGAGTATCTCCAAACAGTGGTCAGTTGTAGCCATGCACCTAGGTACAGCGAATGTTTCGGTTGCTACATTTTTCTGTTAATCCACAATAGAGGATAGAGACAGGGGACAACCACACACTGGGCTATTGGCTTTCGCCATTCCCTTGCAAACCACGTTGGTGAAGGTGTTGGTCAAAGCGTCCATTATTTCGATGCTGGTTTATGTGAGTAACCATACATTGAAAGCGATTGCTCTGATGCGTTAGCACCGACGACTGTGCGATTGGGCAATGTCATTCAGCGTTTCGAACCATCATTTGAACGACGTAAACTCCATTCCGAACTCGGGCCTCTAGGGACCCCGGTTTGCGTCGAATTTATTAAGAACGAGCTTCTGATGAAAAGGTCCACGGATGAGTCTATCCTCGACATCTGTCTAGGCCTCAGCAGTATTTTAGTCCCTTCATTTTATGTGGGTTACATGGTAGCTTTGTACGAAAAAGAAAACACTGACAAGCTCTTGAGTGCTTTTGGTTATTCACGCAATTTGTTGGAAGCTATTTATCCCAGAAGTGTTGACTAGGTGATCCCATTTTTTTGCCGTGCTTCCGTCTCACAAAATTTGTACACTCTTATCGCCCGTTTACCATGTCCCAGTTGGAACGCCTGAACTCAATAGGAGGCAATTCAGTTGAGCGCCTGGTGAAGAACGTGTTGGAACACATGTTTATGTATCCACTCACCCTCCATATCAACTGGACCGGATTGAATAACAAAAAAGCTTTGCAGCACTCAAACACTTTCGAGCTGATTTGCCGTGAGTTGTCGATGTGTCAACTTTTTACCGACGGGTCTTCCTTGCCATGCAAAGTTTATTGTTGTCGTGTGTGTAAAATCACGCAAAAAGTTCGTTTCCGTGGTATGCGGAGCGAATTTATAACAAAGATGTTATGTGTCGCCATTTTCGGTATGTAATACCTCCCTAGAGCAGTCTTCCTTAATGAACAATCAAATCAGTCGCTCTATGGAAGATGGTCTCTATGAGAAAGTGGCGGGTAATTCCACTCACACTTCAACTGTCTCTGAATATCTGTGGGTGTTTATATATTTTAGACCCACGACGCCATCGTAACCAATATATTGGAGATCACTCACAGTGGTGCTAGTAGTTGCTTTTTGTGGCCACACCAACTTGAACGACGGATAACGCTAGCCAGCCACGTGTGTGCCTTTAGTGCATCTCGTTAATGATGCGGCCCACCAGGCTACCTTTGGGATATACGAGGGGCGAGATGGCTCGGTGGTTAGAGCGCGAATTCACTGACCGGAAGGTCCGTGGTTCGAACCCGACCTCTGCCTGTCGACTTCCCCTGTCTAGGCTTGGGCAACCTGGCAGTATCCCAGCCCTCGTGCCTCCTTCGGGTGGCATGGCAGGTAGGCACCGAAAGGGTGCTACAGCTGAACGATTGTTTTTGATGATATACTGTGGGTTTCAACTGTTCTGCTGTACCCACTTTGATTGAAAATTATCGGTCGTCAGTTTAGCTTGCTGATGGCTTCAAAACTAACCTTTCCTGTACGCCCTGTCTCGGGTTCACTCCGGATACAGGTAGTTCAGTTGGCAGTGTATGCGGCTCAGCGCCAACCACATGGCGCTACCTATTTACGGAGGTTCATCGACTTCCCTCGATATGACAGGCAAATCCAGAAACAGACGCTAGTCCACCATAGTGAAGATTATTCTAACCACTCATCAGAAGACTTGTGCTATCAAATCGCACTTCGTTTAGCCATCCCTCATAGCTGTGTATAGGCCCAGGTGTGAAGTGGCTTTGGACTCCTTCGTTATAGCAAAATCTGGTCAGTTTTTTTTAACACCAGATAGGCGAAGAATTCCCAGTGACAGTGTGTCGAAATGGTGGAAGGTTGGGTGCGCCAACTGGCTGTTGATCAGGTGGTATCCGATCTGTTCGTCGAGCTGGCAAACGTTTCGTCACCATACGATGAAACCTCGTCAGTGCGCACTGACGTGTCAGTCAAGCTTTTCTAGTCTAGTATTTTATTCTGGTCTCATTTTGGACCGAAACCCTAACTAGACGAAGTAAGAGACGGTGTGAGCGCTTCCCAAAGGCGTTCCTTATAAAGCGGATTACCGCACCTCAAGGTTTATTTCATGGTTCGTTCGCTACACTTCATACAAAATGGGGCTGCACATCCATCAAACTCACTTTTCAGTACCGAGACTGCGCACTAGAAATGACCCATAAAGCGAGGATTGTTTGGACGTCCTAGCTCGCCAAAGCTCAACAGAAACCAGTTTCTCTGCCAAGTGACATTTGTGTTTTCTTAATTTTGAAAAATATTTGATCCCTGTTGGAGAGGTTGTATTTCCCTTTTCAGTTTGATAATCCGTTTCACGGGAGGGAAGTCCCTGCTTTAGAAGCTTGGTGGGGGATCATTGTGTATGCGATAAAATTGTAGCAGCAAAGGGGCTAGTCGAAACACATGAATAGCATTGTTTCGAATCCAAGTACTGGGGGGGGGGGGGCATACCGATCACTGTGTGGCCCTTATGCTTTTTTCTTGGTGAGTAATGTGTATTCCTCCCTAGGGAATGCGTTTACGTGGTGCTACTTATCCAGCTTATTGACTAGGGTTGGGATGCACCAGGTGCACCGGTCGATGTAACAACTGGTAACTCCTCCGCGTGCTCAGTCATATAAGCCATGCACTTCTCGTACAGGTGGTCACTCGTCTGGTTTAAGAGACAACCGGAGTCAGTGAATAAATGTGAACGCACGCCCCTCCGTCGTTTGTTCCAAAGACAGTGTCCAGCGCGAATTAGTTATCCGAACAGAATATTGACGCGAATATCAACAGTTAGACCCATGGAAACCCAACCTAAGAGTGATGTTTCGAATACGCATACTTAGATGGATTATTAAGAACGTACGAAATAGTATTCATGCTTTTCTCCCTTTCTACTTCTCATACACTTATGACCAAGTTATATGGTCGCGTCGTTCGATTTTCATCGGGTAGATAAAATGAGAGAATGTGGTGAGGTCACTTGTAGCAGCTGGAGTTAAAAAATGTCTCGATGATGGTTGTTCGTGGTACCGTGGCGCGTGCACACGAAATTATAAATTAAAAGCTGCTTGGCATGATCAAGTCAGATCTAGGCTTCAGAAACAATCACATGATTTACCAGGCGAGATAAAGACCAGAAGTCTGGTAGAAACACGTTAACCCGTTTATTGTCAGCGTAACGCGGACAGTGTCTGCCGAATCAGTTGCACCCTCTGACTAAGCAACTAAGTCATCGAAAAACTGGCCTCAATATGGGGAGAATTATTGCCCACGTAGTAATCGCCATTGCTGCTTCTATTATGTGCATTTGTCGTCCATATGGTGCCACACTACAGTTGGTCTCTGAACCCTACTGGTCGCCGAAATGTCAGATTACGTTGTATGCATGTTCAATCAACTGCTTCCGCCACTCCTCATCTGCTCATCTGCAGTGCAGGACCGTGTTTCATCATGCATCTTGGCGACGGAACTCCCGAAACCGCATTTGTTCGCTTCCCAAGTTCACCTATGGACAGTTTTGGCTGCGTTACTCTCCCCACCCACGGATATACCTATTCGCGTGTAACCGAAGGTATTCCTTTTCTCCTTTCGTCAAATCTCGTCTACATGTCTGTCACCTACCATAGTAGCTCCAGCTATAGCTGGAGCGGTCCATTGATAGTAGATCACCACGAAAAAATATAAATGTCTGGCCTATCCCGGAGAACGGGTCACAGTATTGGTTCACGGGTTCACGTCTCTTGGGTGGATTGCAAGTCTCATTGTTGTTGTATTCATTGAACCTGGTGTCTTGGTGCTCTCCGTAAGCTGTTGTTCAAGTAATTGGTTCTTGTTGCAGAAGCCGTAGGGGTTGTTTTACCGATCCACTTATGTTCAGCTGTTATTCCTTTGTCAGGTGTTTGCACGAAGCAAAAAGGTGACGAGGATTCCGTTCGCCGCATTGTCGAACATCATGTGCGCACTTGGTTTCGAACTGCTCTCGAACGTGAACGAAACCGACTGAAGCGTTCAGTGCAACCTCGTGTCAATGGTCAAGGTACGTTGAATTACCTTTGTTCTTTCCTCCGGTTTTCTCCCACTTATCGCTAACGGTCGTGAACATAAGGATACTATATTCTGAGTGAAGCTTGTAGGGCAGCCAAAAGTGTCGACCGTGCGATCCGCGATTATCATTCGACTCTATGGTTATTTTTGTAAGTCCAGCCAGTCCAGGAAATTGGGTATGTACCTTTCTTCTGGACTTCCTTGTCGACCCAACGAATTTGTGTCGGTCACCGACAGCCATAAAACCCTGCTGCCCTACGGGTCGCAATTAAATGTGCAAGTCGAACGAGCGCCAGATCTGACGGAGTCAGCTGATGAGACTGACCATGTCCCGACACTTCTGCTCCCCACACCTTCCTGCTGCCTAGAAGTTTGCACCTGGATGTGCAAAGATCAAAGTTTCATCCTTGATTGAAAGCACCGTTGCAGTTAGGGAGTCCGTGTCACTCAAATAGTACTTCCAAGGTGTAAGGCTCCGTTCGCACTACGGCGTCCCCGGTAAACGACACTCCTAGCTCAATCGTCGTGGTGACAAAAATGTAACGTAGGCCTTCCCCATCTTCCCTCATTACTGCATCTGTGCTGCCGGAATGCTCTTACTCTGCTTGACGGGGGAAGCCTTTTTGACTACCAAGTTGACATTACATACCTTTCAGAAACGGGTTCCTGGTTTCGATTGACAGCTCATTTATGTACTACGGACGCAATTATCCTGATGCCTGTACCAGAGCGGCCCAGATTGCATAGTGTGGCCCTAAGCTAGCTTGACCAAGACGCGTTAGTCTCCTGGGAGGATTACAACAGCTGTTTTAAAAGGCTCCGGTGAACCTGGCCGTCGTATCATCCACACTTCCATTTCATCATCGGGCCTCTCCTTCAAGGGCAATTTCTGCGATGAGCCACAAAGAGTGATCAACCGTACACCTAACCGCGATATCCATATGGTTTCCGGCGACTAGAAACCGAGAGTGAGGCTTCAACCGACGCCTTCCGCCACATCTTGGAAAGTTCTGTTTAAGACAACGTTGTAAAAAGGGCATCGGTTGTTCAATTTTGCCGACTTCAACCGACTCGTGATGTTTAAAGCATCCGGAATGGTATCTACTCATCTGTTAGTCCAATAACGGCCACACAACTTCGTAAGTAGACTCTCCCGGTAACAGCCCGATAGGCATTATCTGTTGAAGACTGTAGGTCCTACCATGAAGCTGAAGCCAAGAATAAATGCGGTTCAGACCATATCCTTGTACATGCCTGTTTGAAACTTCATCTTACCGCCTGCACAAACTATGACCTACATAACGGATCAACGTAAGTGGCCTCAAAGATCCCGGAAAGTGTCTTCAACTCTCTTATATGATCAGCAGCCATCCTACCGCCAAGTTGCTACTTCCCCGAATTCAACAAATATCCGTCGAAGAGTCCTGGTCCTATCTAGAAATGTCCATACCATAGGCCACCTCATTTAATCTTGTGTTCACATCGCGACGCCACAAAGACCGGGTCTCCACATGGAACATCCATCTCTCTCAGCAAGCCATCCTGTATTCCAATTTCCGCTGCTTATTTCGCCAGGTCCCTTACTCAGCTCGAAAAGACCGTATAGATTACTGGTCAGAAATGGCTTCTAACGTGAAGAGAGCTGCAAATGTTGCTAATTACTTTCATTTTTTCAGCTGATCAGTCGCACTTCAGACCCACGACAAAGTCACCAAGGTAACCTTCTAAACCCTGATAGTCAACCCGTAACGGACTTTTAGAAAAAGCTGAAGATGTGGACTGAACACTTCAGCTCTTTACTCAATCGTCCATTCAACCAGCCCCTCCATGCAGGAGGGGTTGTGTCGACCAGTGGTCACGCTACGCAGTGTTTTGGAAGACCGCTACAAGTTCCAGCAATCAACCACTACTTGCTTCATTGACTTCCGTGCACCATTTGTATCAGTTAATAGTGAATACCTGTGGTCTGTCTTGATAGCTGATGGCGTTCTACATAAGCTGTTGATTCTCATCAGCGCCTACTACGAAGGTACAAAAGCCCGTATCCGAGTATATGATGTGATTGATGTGATTTATTGGGGATGGCAAATACCAGCCTATATCATGTTTCCATCGACGTCGGTGGTTCATCACCTTTCAAGTCCTCGTTAGGAGTATTTCCACACTGTTGTGTAATGTTTTCAAGTATAACCTCAGCATAAGCAGACCGGTCTTCGTATGTTTCGAACTAGTCCCTGTCTGTTCACAGTAGAGGCTCTTTTCCAACCTACAGTAGAAAGTACACTTTTACCGAGGCAAAATTTCCCACTCCATAGTGGTTTCGCAGAATATTTGCGAGAATTGCTTGATGCAGGCTCATGTGTCGTTCGAAAGAGCAGAGGCGATCCCGTGTGTTAAACACTGACATGGTGCACTGGATGTTCATTTCCCTCATTCCGCCGCGAGCTCCAAACTCGCCCTCTAGTGATTTTCTCGTATTATGTTGTTTAATTTTATTCCCGTTGACTTGGTATCAGTGGATTTGAAATGGAACCATTCAAATCATTCCATTAAGCAATGCCATGTCACTCTGACTCGCTCTTCCACTCATTGTTTTTTTATGTAGCTGTCTTTTCAAACATTTCTTCACACATTTCCCTGCGCATTGAATGGAAATGGTAGTTCCGTACTTTGAGCATGCTCCCAACTATGTTTTTACGGTTGCGATCGACAAATATTTTGGGCTCGTATTGGAATTCTCAAGCCCTGGATTCCTGTTGTGTTGTGTTACTGTGTCCTTCTTGCCCCAGAGACGTTCTGTACCAACGAAGCAGTTTGCACGTGATGCAGCTCAGGTTTAAGCACGCTCCATATCCACATATCCCAGCTAAATTATTGGGGTGATTTGGACGGACTGGGGACTGAATACCACAAGAGCAAAAGCCATGCTCTAGCAGGCCGGCTTTCTCATTAAGCAGGTTGCTATTTGTAAACATCCTCCCTTGGCTTCTGTGAGTGGTGTGAAAACGCGATTTCTTTTGCAGCTTCGTCTAACTGGGTGGCGGATGTCTTTCCAAGCCGAGGTTTATCTGGTTTTAGCTGACGAAACAGCATCTTATCGACCTGCTTCGCCTTCCCTGCTGCTGTTTGTCCGACCCCGCTTGTGTTCGTTATTGGTCTACAGGATCGATGCACAGTTGCGTCTGTTTGGCTGCTACTACTACCTGCTCTGTGTTGGACCGTTGTTACGAGGGTCATACACCATTCTCCTCGCCTTGGACACTGTCCAATCATACTCTTCTCGAATGAGCAGATTATAAACTGTGAACATTATGACCCCACTCCAAGAACACGTGTTTGCTTTCGCTTCGGGTCCCCTAGTATCTCTCTCCTTCCCAACGTGGAAATGTTTTGTGCCTCACAGAAATTACTGGGTTATGCTGACGTTTTTCTTCAATCTTGACAAACTACTGACAGACTGTTCACTTTAGTTCGATGGTGTTTTATCCACTGAAGTTTAGTTAATGCGTAGCTGTTAAGACTGCATACCTACCCAGGTGCTGGACCTGCCTAACGCAACTTGTATGCATGCACTTTCTACTCACACTATGACCGAGCAATGATCCCGCAAGGTTACCGAAAAGCCCTAGACGACCTTTCGCCTATTTTTCGAACCGTTTTACTCATCTTTTCTTTCGATAAAAGTGCATATTACTCGTATTTTGCCGATAGAAGTTGTCACCCGCCAAAATTCCAACGGGTTGCATTTTTCGTTTAACCTCATCAGCATTCCGATACTATCTTCGAACGTTGTTTGAGGGTGTCATGCGTTCAACCAATAACGTATGAGGCTACCCACCCAGTGGTACAGGGCAGTGATCCGTTGCAGCTTAGAGGTTATTAGCTTGTCCCAATCTTTGGATTTACGAGTTCGATCTAACCCACAGATAGTTGCAATGTTACTTCCTTTAAAGTTCTTGAGTATTTTATCTCCAAAATCAAACGTATTTTGAGTTCTTGAACCCCACCAGTCCTATTCACAGCCTTGTGTGCCTTCCAGTATTAGTTCCAGATGTGAGGCTTTTTGGAGGAAACTGCCAGTCGACATGCAATTGCGTCCTGGACATGGGCATCAGTTTACTCCGCCACTGGTAATGTAATTTACAGGTTATTATATGCTACTAGCCACATGATAAGTAATCTGAAATAAATGGTGCGCCACACTGCGGGCACGCGACAACTGACCACAAGTACACAAATTTGGTGGCTTGGGACTCACAGTATCCTCCTCAACAGTAGCTTTTGTGCAGTGCTTGAAAGTGATGAAACACTACACAGGATACCAGTTGCAGTTTCCGGTTGTGTAGTTCAGGTTTAATATGAATTCATGACTCTCACAGACGACCACCATTCAGAACTGTACTTTTTTTAAACAAATCATTTGTTGAGGTTCCCGTGACGCGGAACTTTGAGTGACGCGTACGTTCGACAATCCCGAATCTCAAAAGGAATAATCGGGTTCGTAATTCTACGGTACTGTTTACACAAGGATAAGCAGATTTATACGACAAACCTCAATTGTCAACGTTCGTAGCGTTAACAAGTACACAAGTCTGTCACTGACCGACACAGTGCAGTGTCAACGCCCTCACACCAAACAGCGGCGAGCGGGATGTTGGCTCAGTGGTGTGGGTTGCGGTCGCCCCTTCCGACGATAGTCTCGTGATTCCCATTGGCGGTGCGATCACACGGAACGCATGAGAAAACAAGTCAAGGCAGGCTCAGCAAGCGGAACACGAATGCGCATGGGTAAGTAGGTCAACTGCGCACATTCACACACAGACACACATGCTAATATACAGGTGTCGGACGGGACGGCCTTTGCGGCAAGCTGGGTGGCGGGTACAGATAAGTAAAACAATTGGATATAAAAAGTACATAGGCGGAGTAAGCAAATGAATGGGGGAATTATCATGTGGTCAAGTTAGATTCAATGTCATTTCCAATATTTTGATGGATGTTTCTCTTTCTCTTCATTTTCCTTTCAAAGAGATCGATGCAAAAGCGAGCTAGCACCCCCAAGGAAGTTCTGCAGCTCCACGGAAAGTTATTCTTCATCGACGCATAACTCGTGATCGCTATTTTTAGTCCATTACTTTTGTATACTCCCATCGCTTACTCTGCCGTCATCTTGTTGTTTACCGGAAGTATTTGGTGACCATCTGGTCATATTTTTCATATTACATGCATTTATACATTTTCGCTCCTCAGATGAACTAATAAAATTCACTCTATTCATTATTTTCCGTTTTCAATGTTTCTGTGTTGGTTGGCATAAAACATCCTGCTCCAAGAACTCAAATGCTGTTGGATGGGAGTACTTTCCTAGGGTGAGCTAGGACCGCCTGGGTTAGAACTATGGGAACCTGCGTGTCGGGTGGGTAGCTACGGGCACTGAGCATTTGGGTTGCTATAGCGCATCCACTAGCAAAATACCATATCTGGATATCAACTTTTCCCGATTTCCAAATCATCCTTCCAGTGCTGTGCTGTCTAAGGCCAAAATATTCCGTCCATTGCGGACGGAGCACCTTAAGTATTGATTTTCGTAACACTTCAGACACCTCTTCCCGCTTGGAAGTGCTACCGCATACCGTCTCTTGTCTTTCCAATACACCTCATACAATCTGTCAGTCATTTATTTTACAACTAGACTTTACACGCAGTGGACGTTGGAGTGGCGTTTTGTTGAAACAACACGTGCTGGTAACATACATTTGGCGTTACGCAGTTTAAGCAAGACACATCCAGTTATAGTCGTACTCGGGGTTGGGTTTCAAAATCCTGGTATGTGTCGTCTCTGTAGTCGTAAATATATATTAGAACACATAATAATTAAAACAATTTTTTGGGTGCAGTTGAGTGGTGCCCGTCTATGCAGGTTGACGCAAGCCTCATCCTGTTCCTCCAGTTCAAATGCTTGTGGTATACATTCGTCTGTATTAACCTCGACGCTGTTGTTTTCCACCTCAGAAAAAGGCTGTGCTCATCTGCGACAGGTCAAAGTGAGATAGTGGTAATTTTGAGCTTGTTCGTGTCCCCACCTTGATTAGCGATTTTTCTTGTCTGCTTTTTGACGTTAAGGACTCCACCGGTGGTTGAATATCGGGCTTTCAAATTTAAGTGAATTGTATAGCGCATTGACGGGTTCAGCGCCAGTTGAGTGCAGTGTTTTAACTTATTTCCGGGAAACTGGAGCATTAGTTTGTTGTGAATGGACAGGGCCTTAGTGAACTCATTTTCACTCCTCGTGCACATGTTTCTGCTTCTACCCTCAACGAATCGCTGTCTCGTCCGAGTACTCCATCTTTCGTTTCCATAAAATGTGTTGGGGTCCATATTCACGATTCGCTGTTTGCCAAATTCTCCATCAGGACGCGTCTGTTGCATAAGGCAAGATGCACAGATTTTCAGCTATTCTCTAGGGGCTCAACCCTAAAGAACAAAAACCAGACCATCTCATATAATTGAAGATTCCTTCACGGTGTTTGAATCAGGTGTGAATATGGAATTAAATCACACTTTGTTTGGAAACAGCTTAGCCACTAGCAATAGCGCTTTGCGCTTGAGGGAAGTGTAGGCAGCGCGGATCGTGCAGATGGCCATTGATTTGTTCGGCAAATTTTGGCCGCAAGCATTATGTCATCATCCGAGATGATATCGTCAGCGGTGCTTCTGGGTCCGACACGCGTGGAGCCACACTGTCCAGCTCAGCGAACTCTGCGTGTCGTCGTGTAGAAACTGACCGCGAAAACCATGGAGTGTTATAATAAACATCTAGGCAGGCGCAGTCCCCGAGTTTTCGTCAACCTTATGTTCTACTTGAACCCAAATTGGACTGTTTTCAAGAAATACACTCATTTGCAAATCAATTTGGTTTTGCGAGAGACTCACCTGGAACCCAGCTGAATCTCTCGTTTGTGATGTTCCCATGCAACTGAATGTGCTGCACCAGGCCGCCTCATGTTCCAGTTGCTACGATATTCGAGA
>SJOL01005178.1:57633-88185 GCA_004794785.1 Opisthorchis felineus | reverse complement strand
TCTCGAATATCGTAGCAACTGGAACATGAGGCGGCCTGGTGCAGCACATTCAGTTGCATGGAAACATCACAAACGAGAGATTCAGCTGGGTTCCAGGTGAATCTCTCGCAAAACCAAATTGATTTGCAAATGAGTGTATTTCTTGAAAACATCTAGGCACTTTTGTGCAGTCAGGGTTAATTCGTGCTGCTAACCAATTCATCCTGAAGCTATGAAGAGCTTGAAGGTCAGAACATGGGTGACAGCTACAGAGGCTATTGGCGTATCTTAACTCAACTCAGGACGATGGTAACGGAGGTTTGACACAACTGAGCACACGAGAGGGGATAGAAAAGCACTTGTGGTATCTCGGGTGGGCCTATTGTCTATTAATCAACTACCATCTGATCAACAACCAGAAAAGCGCTTCGTATGACATGAATAAGTGGGAAGAGTTACGTCAATCGTAGGTGGATTGCTTCCGCCCATGCGAACAACATGCAAAATATTAAAAGCATCATGGTCAAGGACATTCTCGGAAAGGAGTCCAAGTAACTTAGGTTTATCAAGACCTGCCAAGAATGTGGGGTCAGGGAGTAGATACATCAACAACCTATTATTTCCGTACCACCCTGGGACGACTGAATGCACAACGAACGCCAAAACGTGGAGTAGAAACGTGTACAGGCGGACTGTGTTTGCATGAATCCAGCGACATTCCCGTGTATTTTGGATAAAATCCCCCCAAAGGAATTGAGTAGGTGGGAAGTCCGTTCAACAGGACGATATTTGGGAGCCCGCGGATGCATATACATCAATACGCGGAAAAGACGTGTTATGTGATTCTCCCCCTCTGCGACCGCGTAACAGGGATGTACATTTCGCGAATGATTCTGTCGAACGGATTCCCCATCTAGTAATCAAGGTTCGGCGAAAACAAAACCTCGAGTCATAAGCAAGCATAGGACACAGCTTGACCCTGACGCTATTTGCTATTTTACTCCTTCAGGCGAACAATATCAAACCTGGATGGCGTTGAGAGAGGAACAAAACCATCATGCGACAAGCTGACAGATTCATCTGTAGCCCTGACCCACCTCTGCTCACTTTTTCACCTATAGACGACGAGCCATGAAATGATAAACGGTTGTCAGTGTACGGTTGAATGCAACTCATACCACTCCGTCAGACTGGCGATCTGAGGCACGCACCGATCACTTTTTGGTTGTTTTCCTGCTTTCATGTTGATGGAGCAACCTGGGCATGTGAAAGATTGCGGACGCATATGGCGTTCCTGATTATCATGCAGAAACAAAATCTCCGTCGAAAAATTTCAAAATCTGCTCACACTACTAACAAAAACAAGGTTATTAGAAACCAATGCCATAAGGGCTCTCATGGCCACAGGAAGACTGTTAACCAATGTTCAGATGCGAAACTAGAAATGGTCCAACACTGATTGTAAGAAACGTAATGAGAGTAGGCTGGGAGCTCAGTGAAGTTCATCTGATCGGGATTTACAAGTAGGTACCGTCGGTTCGGGGAGCTCTGGATAGGATAGATCATTAGATATGAAAAGTTGAGTGGAATAGATGCAGATGTCAAACTTGACGTGGCCTGTGTGGAAGCCAAACTTCTGTTCAGACTATCGACTCGAAAGTATCTTAATCTTGGGTGGGACGGCACTGATGCCTCCGTTTTTTACGGGAGAGAAGCTTTGTGCCATCACAACAATAACTCATCTGGATTAGCGGATACCCTAGGAAGGTTTGACTGCAATGTGTTGGCCAGAAACTGCTACAAGTCATCGATTGGACTGATGCCGAGAACTCTCCATTGAAACTGATACAATTGATAATGCATTTGTTTTAGGCTAGTGATGTTTTTTGTACCGTTATGTTAGTGAGGAAATCAACTTTTCATATCTTTGTGTAGTTTGTGGCTGAACCCTCAACGAAGCGGTGGCCTCAAGTAAGGAACAGTTCGGGTGTTTCCTAATGATTTTTCCAGGGTTGAAACAGAAACTATCGCGGCCGGTAACTATTGCTTTGCGGACGATATTCTCGCCCCATGACAAGCGTTGGAACAGCCTTGTGGATCGTACCACGCAACTTGTGTGCCTCTCATTATGCTGATGCAATCCCTGGCGGATTAGTTGGGACGCGAACGAACGAAAATTAGCCAAGTTTTTCCCGATGCATTATCGTTTAAGTGGTTATGCTTTCCGCTTGCTCTCCTCTCTCTCTCTCTCTCATCCATTGTCAATGGTTCTCCATGTTTTCCACGTAGCTGCGCATCGGAGGAGTGTTGACGGTGTGATATTCTGAATGGTAATTATCGAAACAGACAGCACCACGGGACAAGAACAGAATCTCACTATATTCCCGCGTGTTGATTACGCTATGAACCGGCGTTTTGCTCGTGTCCAAACTGTCAGCTCTGGTTTATCTTTTTCTTGTCCACTTTGTTACATGTTAATGCTGTTCCTTCACAACAGAGGGGGCGTGTATCATCTCGTCAAATCGTAGTGAGCGCCGCTAGACCGGAAAATAAATGCAATGTCGTTGAGGATAGTCCAATGACGTTGCGCACATGAAAAATGATCCACCCCTTCATTTTTCTCTGTTGCATCCTACTGAGGTGATCATTCAGTTGGGAGTTTAGCAGAAAGTTGGATAGACGTTTGGTAGTCGAGACACAACGTTTTCACACTGATGTTGTTTTCACGATAATGATTGTGACAGGGTAGCTACTGCTGGCACCCTAAACTGATAACTAACCTGCTGTCTTGCCAAACTTCTATGGTATGCAAACTGACAAGTAGCTCCAAACCAACAAACGAACTCTACAACGTGCCTAAACGATACTCTTTGATTTATGTAGCCTGCAGTTCTCCTAGTTAAAGCATCTCTCCGGAGACAGCTCTATACCGCTTTGGAGAGGAAATATGCACAGAGGTACGAGCTTAATCACTTCTGACTAACTTGGTTCGAGATGGATCGGTGGTGGTTAAAGCGCAAACTAACCAACCGGAAGGTCCATGGTTCGAATCCAACCCCCGAACTCTCGCCTGCTCTTGTCTAGCCTCGGACGAACTGAGAGTATCATATCCCTCCTTCGGATAGTATGCCAGCTAGGCACCAAACGGCCTTCACAGCCGAATGGTGGTTTAGAATTTATCATAACTCAGTTGGCAGTGACAACTCTTCCTATTGATCAATTTGGCCACGTCACACTGTCTCTAGGTGATAGATTTATGGTAAATCTTCACTCACGGAAATCAGTTTGCTGGGTAAATACTCCTGTTCAAGATACCGTTTCCAACAAAAGTTCCACACCGAGCCACATTGGTGAACTATGCAGACACAACTGGTCAGAAGAATTCTTATCACACTGTAGCTGGTCAGTTGTTAGCTTCAGTGTCGCAATCACACGACACCGGACAGGCTGAGAAAATTTTTTTTTCATCATCGTAGTCTTCTACTATTATTTTTAAAGTATGACGTGTCGGAAGATTTGATTTCTGTTAAACTTGCGTACAGTTCACCCAACTTTCGTTCAGTTAACAACGGACCACATTCACTTGTCATTCCAGGTCAAATAGTCAGAAAGGAACATTAGTTGACAGGCTGGTAGATTTGCGACAGGAAACAACTTTTCTTGGAAAAAGTCCAATATTCTAACAGAGCCCATTTGCCGAATCTTTATCTACAATTTCACCTGAAGTTAAAAAAAAATTCGAAATGAACGTGATTTACAAACCGACCCATGCGAACGTGACTTATTTGGACCAGTCCGGTTTCGGTAACGAGCAAGCTTCATCCAAACCGTAGATTGGTATCATCTCACCAAAGAAAGTCCACTGATTTCTGAAGGTCGACCGATGTTATATTGTATACCTTTCTTCAAAAAAGCAGCCCCCAACCAATCACAAGCAAAAGTCACTTCCTTCCTGTCTTTGTAACATTGCACCTTTCTCACCTTCACTTTCTGAGTACCAGCTGCGCCTGTAATTTCCGGCTTAATTTACCTTCTCTATCGAATATCTATCAGATAGTTGTGAAAAGAGTGTAGTTGTGTCCCATTGCACAAAATCATCATCTACAGATGGCTTACTTCGGTTTACTTGATGCGGAATGACTTATCCTAAATTTTGGAACTGGCCCTGATAAAATAAGCAAATATACATTTCACACAAATAGCCACGGAACTCTTAAAATTTGTACAAACTGTTCACGGGCATACGGTTGTTGACAACATTCATACTTTAACAAACCGAGAAGCGTCACGCCGGACAAGGTCTACTGAACCACAGGTGTTACCCTCCAACGCCGTTCTGATTTGAGTGTTTGATTCCCACTAATCGGCTGTTTGTTAACAATCGGTTAGTATAAGTTGTATGCCAAAACCACGTGCTAGTAAATCCGGTCAGAATGCATTTTTATTGCTTGTTATTCTTCATTGGAAAATATGGACCTTTACAGTAACTGCAGTCAAACAATCCGTGGCTCACTCATTGAGAAGTGAGGAACTGACAGGCAGTAGTTTTTCTTATGCATCAATTGTTTATTGTTGCGTCTGCTGCACGTAAGCTGCATACTCCCAAATTAGGAGAAAAACGTTTCCGTTAGATTTTATGCAAACTTGGCCTCAGTCGAACTATTGCATACAATGAACACAACCAGATGACCGTGAGCACCAGATGAACTAATAAAGTCATTTGGGCATTATGAACAACAGTTGCGTTTAGAAAAAACACCAGAAGACAAAATTGGTCTTATTATTGGGAAATACTGAACTTTTACCTATGTCACTCTCGTTCGAACCGCTCTACAGGCATCACTGTCGATACCAAAGAGCACTGGAGTTGGGTTTCGCTCTTGTTAGAGCTCACTAGTAGTGCATATTCTTGACTTTGTTGAAGGTTGCGCTCCAGGCGTTTAACATGCACGGAGAGTGCACTATCACTAATCCACCAGCGTGTGCTGGATTATCACGTCAAACGAGATGAACACTTTGTAATTTGAGCACTGTGGTTGGTCTTTTTGATGCTTCAATGACCCGGTAATTTTTAGTCTTGTCAACCTCTTGAACTGCCTGTGGATGAGGAAGAAGATAGGACAACTGCAGCTGACTTGGCCAATCAGCATGAAAACATGCGGAAGAGTCGCGTGTCCCATCTGGTATGGAATATATATTTGACACTTCCATTTGTGGGCAATAGATCTGGTAGGACTGACGAGCGGGTGAGGAGCAGTTTCAATTCACTCAAGTTTACAAATAGCACTGTGCACTTGTCAGCCAAGGGAAGTCATTAAAAAAGGGATTTATGTCTAAGTTAGACAGCCCAACTAGAAAATCTCACGTAACCTTTTCTACCAACCGACCAGCTCACCCGCTCAGACGTGGAATCTTCAATTCATATGAATTAGAATGGTCCGACCCCCAAATCCGATTCAATTTCGTGTAAACTATTCCCTTTCACTCTTCAGAGTAACACCTACTCAGCCACACCTACCAACAAACAACAATGATTCCTTCTAGCCGACAAATAACTCTGACTACGCATGCTGCCAATAAGATGTCTTTCTGACCGGTTCCCAATTGGCTTCAGGACTCAATCAACTTTGTAACGTAGTCACCTGAATAAGTCTTTACGTCAAAGCGAAGCGTTATCCAGTACTAAATCTGTTGACTGCTTTTCAAACTTTTTCGGAAACAGTAGAGCAGGTAATGTGCGGAAGACCATCAGTCTCACAAGGTGTCGGTTAGACAGGCTGTGATCATCCAGATGCAGCCGTGAAGGCAGTGAATTCCTCACAAAACACCTGCAAAACTTCCCACTACGCACCAATGCTAATCCGCGATTATATTTGTGGTGACCTACTCTTCTTTGGAACTTGTTGACAGCCGTACCACTGGCAGTGGACAAGAACGTTCGTTTTCACTCTCAGAAATGAGATACATTAGAGGATATTTGGATTATTCTAGTTCTCGATAACGGCGGGATTCCAGGAAGTAAAGTGAATTCCAAAAGATTTATTTCCGATGGTGTGAACAGCAGAAATATGCACTGATCACCTGTCTCCTCCATCATAGTTTCGCGAAACCCATTTGTATGGACATTCTGGTCGTTCACCATGCTGGCACACAGAGCAACGGATCTCTGACCTACTTGCTCGTTGTGAACGGTTTCTGTTGACAAGTTGTTCTCAACGTCGAAAGCCTGAAGAGGCCAGAACCGAGTTCGTTTTTGCTGCGCAGGAAAAAATAATCACGAATAACCATTTATTCCTTTTCGGGAATTCGTTTCTTTGATGTACGCAGGTGTTTCAAAGCACAGAATGAGACCATTAGTTTCCTAACAAATATCATGGGATAGGAATTCATTCCTATCCCTTTCCGCATGTGATAATTTCCAGCCAATGCTTTCTGTTGCTATGCTACTTTAACAATGGACCGTCTGGGTATGTTCCATAATCGAAAAGCTTACAGGTCGATTCAATCATCAAGTGATTTTGCGTGTTATTACATATTTGAGGTAGGTACCTAAACAAGCGATCATATCCTCAAACATCAAGTTCAGACAGAGTGGATACGGACGTTGGTTTTTATCAAGACTGACATGCAATTCATTGCAAAACGCTTTCCCCCTACACGAATGTCCCTGATTTGTGCTCATGATTGTTCATTAGTGATCGCTGGTTCCTACTTTTCACAACTTGTATGCGTGTCCAAGCCGTGTCGTTGGTATTTTGTACTCATTTTACAGTGGTCCAATAAATAACGTTTGCTTTGTTGAACACGAACTATCGACGTTTGACCAGTTTTGTCTAAATCCTCTGAAACGCGTCTGTCAGTAAATGCGTAACAGCATGCCACATGCAACTATTGTCCGGCCAATCGGCTTCTATTGAATGGTTTCAGACAGACCGCGGTTCTCGTGAATTGAGTACAGTAATTTTCTTTCCAGAACTTTAATTATTGCCTGCTTGAGAAACTTGACCATTTACATACCTATTGCTTCAATAACGGGTACTCTTAGAAAACGCGAGAAATGACAACAGTCTTCCTAGAGAGTAAACACTCGCCAAACCCTATTTTGTAAGTTTCCCTGTCTGTAACAATCTAGACAAATTATTGCCCGTAGGCACATGAGTGCAATGGTCCTCAGCTGTTTGCCTGTTTCACTCTAAGCGACAAAAATTTTAACAGGATATGTCACTTCTTGTGTGCAGCTAAATGTTTCCAGACAACCTTGCACAATTTTCGTGCAAAATCCCATAGACATGTGTCAAAGACAGGATTCGGTGGACCGACTTTCGGGACTCACCGCACTTCACACTTCTGCACTCCCAGGTGATACCTCAAATAATACAACCCCTCGCGGTACTCCACCACGTCTTTTCTATCGTGAGCTCAGTTGTGTCATGCTATCCTTGTCCATTTGTCGTACAGATTCGGCTACTTGCCTTATGCAGTGCACAAAGTTACGGCACATTGGTAGTCCGAGAAACCAAGTCGTGGGAACAGGACCACAGAGACCAGATGCGTACACGGAATACATTAATCAGTGTATTCGCGATGGTCCTTGAACATTTAATACCAAACTGTAATTTTGATCAGTTCGTTATCAAAGGCCGGTTATATTCTCCGTTTTGTCTAACCCAAATAAGTAGGACTCGAACTCCTTGAACCTTCTATAAAGACCGACTTATCAGATAATTGGCAAGGTGGTTCTGATCAGATTGTGTTCCAAATGTCAGGGGTCATGGGAAGAAAAAAATGATTACCGTACGGTCGTCTAGTGTGCCCAAAGTTAGACGATTTGCAACCTTCTGCTTAGCTTGCTGGGCAGTGCATTCTCAGCCGATGAACTTACCGAAATTGCGGTATTATCGGGATGTCCTATTCACATCCCAAGTTGTCCATGCTAATCCTCATCAATGTACTCCAGGTGAGTTGAATTTTGTGATAAATCCTATCGGAAATCAGTTTCGAAACTTACGTGAATATTTCTTTGAACATCCGGCGTGAAAACACCAAGTAGAAAATGGGTTAACAGAATTATAGGATTACCCCGCGGTGACGTCTAGTCGACAGAAGTCACCTACGAAGACGTCAGTGATATTTTCCGTCAGTTACTTTGGCGTAGTTTCGATGAGTGGGTGGATAAAATTTTACCGGCAATTCTCCGTTCCTCTTCCGGGGAAGCCACGAGTTCTTTTCTGAAATCACGGACGTTTGTACCTTCGTACATTTCATGTGTGATTGAAGGTCAACACTAAAGACTGGTCACTCCGACACCTTCATGAGACGCAGCAGGCGTAAGACCTGTAAAATCTCCATGGCTTGAACCATCGATGAGGAATTTATTCCTAAAACAAATACGAGTACATTTCCGTCTGTGATTTTTAATGATATTGAACAGTCTTAGTGGAGCTGCCTTGAGTGTGAGGCCCCCTTTATTTCACTGTAATTCAGAATCCTTGCTGTTTTGTGCATTTTTAAAGTCACCTCCTTCTGCTCCAACAGTAAGCGCTGCATTCTCAGATACCCCCTGCATTATTCAAAAGGCGTCTCAAATTACCAAACGAGTAAGTCAGCATTACCTAGTGGTTAGCGGGACATCCAGATATTGGATGGCACTCGCTACCATGAGCAGAGAGGAGGGTGGGATATTTCGGCTTTACGGCCTTCCTATCATACAGGACTAGCTTCTGTTCCGTTTCGTGAATATGATCGACTGACTGGCCTATACTCGTGACCGCCATTTTATTGATAGTTCGTGAAGTGCAGTCGTAAGCTGAGTTTACAAATATGTAGAAAATTCAACGGCCCCAAAACTGAGTGGTTGACTCCCAAGGCAGGGATGAAGATGTGTTAATCAAAATGCTATCCATCCAATTAGTTAGGTGACTTATAAATAAGCTGAGGCGCAAACACAACCGAAATTCCTCGAATCGCCTACATGCTTTATTGCGCGTATCACGCATAAGGTTGCTATGGTACGAGATTAAGTTTCTCTCTAGAAATCATTACATTTTTCGCTCCTTGTATGATCGCAACAACCCACTGCACTGTTATATCGGGAAGCTTGATTGGCTAACACTCCCACGGCAATATATCCAATAGCCTACTATTGATGTCGTCTCTTTTGATTGCTTGCTTGCTTGCCTGCGTGACTGATTAATTGATTGATTGATTGATTGATTGATTGATTGATTGATTGATTGATTGATTGATTGATTGATTGATTGATTGATTGATGTAAATTCTAACCAAATATTGTCCGCCTTTTTTGTCATTCGTCCTTTTGAAAATTTCGGATTTTTCCTAGATCTAGTTGGGACGAAAAGCATTTTGAATGATTTCTCTGTTGATCGGAAGGGGTATGCAAGATCTGTTAACTTTTTAATAAAAAACAGCCCCAAGACTTGTTATCAACATTTTATCAGAAGACGACTATACTATTCTACGACTTGAGGGAGACTCATTCAAAAAGATGCAGCTTCTTTAGGGAAGCCATAGTGGCGTGGCCCTTTACAGACTGTTTATGGTTACATCTTCCCAAAGTGATCGCCTCTAAAAGAGGAATGAAACTTTTTATGACAATGTCCCTTCTTCGTGAGAGAACTGCAGCACAAATTTCGTGACCGCTCAGTCCAGTGCTTGTGTTTTATAAGTGCCGTAATCTGTACCGGCTCTTAGAGTCCCTGGTAAGCTACTATTCTGAATGGACATGGATCTAGGTTTAACACATTAATCATAAAGTATACGTAGGCCCCTCAATAGCTTACCAGTTTCATCCATCTTGGAGCTCGACATATGGGTATAGTCCTCGAATTTTCATCAATCTTATGTACTAAATTGACAACCAACTGTATGCATTTGGCGAAATACAGTTGGTTGTAAAGTAGGTTGAGATTCTTAGCTGATTCTCGTCTGTATGATATCTATCAGCTGAATGTGCTGCATAAGGGTCACCTCACCTTTCTGTTGGTACGATATTCGAGATATTGCCGTACATTTTCCCGAGGGAAATACTATTCATAGGCTTGCCGAAAACTCTTTAACAGCCCTCGACAGGTTTCGCAATTCTTGGTGCCTATCAGGTAGGCGTAGTCTTCGGATTTTCATGATTAAAATGTAATACCAAGAAAATATACTGCGATATCATAGACATTTTGTCAGCCGAAACACAATTGTCCTATTGCAACACATTCACTCGAAGAACACCATCAATGAGCAACTCCTCTGGGATTCACTTGAGTGTCCCGCTAAGACCAAAGTGGCTTGCGAGTTGGTGTACTCCCACCAAGTGCCTACATCAGCGTTTTGCATTTGGTAACAGAATAGGCTTTATAGTGTGTGTTCAATTCCTATGCGTCTGTTCATCGAATTCTGTTGTGTAACACATCTTCATTACGGGTAGTGAACTCAGACGTTTGGTGCTACGTTTCTCATTACTTTCGCCAGAGTAACTATTGGTCAGCATCTGGATGCCTCAGAAAGCTTACACTATGAGCCTGTCTCCCAGGTCCCCTTTTAAGAAAGCGCTACTTGTTAACCTACAGAGAAACTGGACGTAGCAACCACTGAACAGAGTTGAGAGTCAGTTCGGCTGGTGTCGTTTCCTGGTCTGCCACTTTAGCGATTTGCGGGATACAGGGGCAGCGAGGACAGGTTTTACCCTAAAGCGGAATCGAAAGTGTAATCTAACTGAGAGTTATCATTGAGGATTTTTTTACCCATGAACAAGATAAAAATGGGCCTTTTCACAAGATGTAGGGGTTTAATGCTCCATAAATGTGTCTGGCGCAAGGATCAGTGATCCAATTCATTGGTCAAACTGTAGAGCAAACGCCAGAAGAATATCCTACAGTAGAATTAGTCGCTAATCAATATAAGAAGGAGTTTACCCCCACTATCATCAGCGCAAACGACCCCATCTAGTTACTGATTTCGTGAATGTATGTGTGCGTGTCTGTCACTCGATTGGCATCCGTTGTATTCAGTCCGTTTCTCGCAATCCAAAGAAGCGTAAAGGCCCACCAGGCTCGTGCTTTCACGTAAACTGCGGAACTTTTGGGCTACTCCTAAACCAATCCATGGAATTTTCGCAGTAGAGTACAATTTTCGATGCACCTTTGAAGTATTCAGCTTGTAAATTCAAACCAAAGGGGTTCAACATCCTCTCCGCTACTCCTTTTGTGTGTTTTTTTGCGATAATCCAGGACGGCCTGATTTCGTGGTCAGAATCCTTTATACCGGCCCATAGGCTTCTACCAGTATACATTTCGGCTCCTGTTATACCGATTTTCTATCACAGTTCGGACGGCAAGACCCGAACCAGAGCCCACCGACTGGATACACACAATGCGTCAGTTTTTTTGGCAGGAAGGGTATGGCTACCGCAGAGTTAGCCACACCGACTTATGGAATAAGAGTATCTACTGATAGGATGGGTAAACTGAGAAAAAAATTGTTGGTATCGGACAGTTGACCACCTCAGCTCACTCTGTCGAACTCGATTCGATCCTCGGATTAGGGGCGGAGTGCCCCACAAAAAATAGCAGAGGAATGAGAAAAATCAAAGGTGTTATCCAAATGACTTGCCAGAAATTTGTCCTTATCGCTGGTTTGTCAGTTCATCACTCCCTCGAACTAACCGTATTGCACTTGTGATTCATCGACGTTTTGGGCAAGGAAACGAATAATTCAAAAGGATTTTTCGGGCCACTAAATATTATTCTTCTATATGTTTATTTGGCGCGCGCAGAACTCTCGAGAGATCAAAGTTGCCTGAAGATGGGATATGTAGTGAAACTGAACGCGAATCTTCTATTAGGCAGTACTAAATTATACTGGAGTTTTGCATGATTTGTTTCCGCGGGTTCATACACTGTGTTGAAAAGTCGTTCCACTAATACGGATGCCCCATCATTCAGATCTTTGCACTTGTGTGCATGACCATCAGCCACTCAAAGGTGACTGAAGGAAACAATGACTTCTTAAATTAGGCAGTAAGGTTCGAGAGGATGCCAGTTTAAAATATAATCCTTTTTTGGCTTTGGCTGGCCCTTCGCTGCCCTTGTGTAGGAATTCATCCTACGTTCTCTATCCGCTTTAACCGCATTTCTTCCATTTACCACAGAAGGCCACCGAAGCTGCTCCACTATGACTTCAGTTGTGAACCTTCATTTCATTTTCCGTAATGAATCAATACCAGGCCAAGCCATCTGAATTGTCCAAATCGCGTTTCGTATCACATTGAAAATCGCTTCATTTGGCGCATGATTCATTAAGATCCTGCTGATGTGATTCTGTGTGTCGTGTGCTAGTCAGAAGAACTGGTCTCCTAGTATCCAGGTGTTTCAAACGCGACAGAATTCGAAGGAATCGCTGGACAACAAATGAACCTCAATTCTATATTGTTATCTGGTAATTTAGAGCCCTCAGCAAATTTCGCTTGTCACTGGCCTGCAGAGGTGTGCTAGATCTCTTTGTTTTTGTGGACAAACTTTAAAGAGAGACCGTCAACCACGCAAATTTCGCTTAATTTTTTGTTTCTTTAGGCAGACTCAACTTATCATTCTGCCATCGAGGAGAGGATTAAACGATTATGATTGTATCGCACATGCCGAGCGCACTGAGCACCTATTCCTACCAATGACATTTTCTAGGGTCATTCCGGTTTGAATTTATGAGAACTGGGAAATCAAGAAAATTGAGCAGCTTTAATGACGCTTCGCACAACACATTTAGTTTTCTAAAGTTATTTACAACCACTTTTTGTCGCATATGCTCCATTGTTCGTTACTTGGTTCCGGTTTCAGCTAGTCAAGTATTGTCCTGTCTGCGAAAGTTTTGTGCACCACCGAGTGGTGAATTTCGAGCGTTTCCCCTAAGAGCAAACGATAACTTTATGTCAAGGACGAACATCTGTGAAGCAACATGTATCGAAAATGAAAGTTTCAGAAAGTGGCTTGATACCTTTGTTGGATGACCCTTTCAGCTATTAGCACAATACGTTTTTAGCCAACCTACTCCCGCACCACATCTACTTCCAAAAACCTTTGCTAATATTCTACGCTTACTGCACCCATTTTGAGTCTCCCTATATACCAACACCATCCGAAATTGATATTAGTATTCTCTTACATAATTCCTGCGTGGCATACAAACTACTATCGAGTTTGCGAGAATTACTTCAAAACATGGTATACGCCGCCACGTAGCTCAGACTCTTCCGCTCAGGACAGGCCTTGCCATCCTGTAATCCAAAGTTTGCTGTAAGGTCTGTTACAGCATCTGAGGGAATTTATTTCCGACGCACTTCATCACAATTTTTGCCGGGGAAATTTCACCCTTGTAACAAACGGATTAGTCAGTCTACCAAACGAACTCGGTAACTTGGAACATATTGTGTGGATTTATCCAGAAATAAAGACGGACCATTTAACAAATTGATTCTGTCTCTTCTAGTGGTTTATTTCCCTGGTCCAAAAGGTCATAAATATCTGTGCACTGGATCCACTTATCAACCCAGCAGCCAGCCTATTCCAACCACTTGCGAAACACTGAGCTGGTCGTCGCATTCCGAAAGGCGCTGATTACTTCGGATGCCAGTTCATCTGTTTTCTCTATGACCGCTAGTGAATGGGCAACAATTTGGAGTCTTCAACCTTTCATCTTTGAAACGAATAGTTGGCGTCCTTTTGGTGATTCTTAGCTACTTGCTAAAGGCTTAACTTCCTAACTCTATTACACGAAAACATCAGCTTTTGCTGGCACCGGGGTCCTCTTACATCATAGCGCTGGTGGCAGGATTAAAGAGGCAGAGGCCTGATGACTTACCACGTCCTTAATTTTCCAGTTCTACTAATACAGTGAACAGCAAAATCTCTCGCTTTGCTGGAGCGACTGTTCTAGGCTTAATTCAACTGCTTGTATGTTCCTAGTGTCTATTCCTGTAGAACAGGTAAAGTATCTTAATCATTTCACTGAAGACTGAGCTGAACAATACACTCATCTGAAGACGCCTTCGACAATCTACCACAGACCACGTACGTGTCTGATATCTCTAAAATCCTTTATTCCCCAATTTTACGTATTCCACTTTGGAATACTTCAAGCGGATTAGTTTACAGTTATGGCTTCGCTGAATTTTCTGCCCTCCATTTTTGGACCCTGTGAGCTTGATACAAAATCCGATGGTGATAACTAAACAGAACTATCTCTAGCTGGCTACAAGTGGAATCTGAATTTACCGATTGATCTGTCACTTAGATAGATGAGGTTTTCATGAAGTTTTATATACAGATAGGCATTTGGGTCACTACAAAGTTCCGATCGCCCGAGAAGTGTATTAGTGTCGGCTTGTCCTCCATATACGATCCTGTCTTGAGATTCCTGACCATCTGCGCTACCTAAGCCGCCAACATTTCCCGCAGTCGCACGCGTGATGTTTTGCTGATTTTTCAACTTTCACCAACAGCGGAATGGTTACCGTAGGAACAAGGGAGATACTGTAGCAAGTAGGCCCGTAAACTACACACACACACACATTTTGATTCATTCCACAGAGACGGCCCTAAACAGTATGATTCTTTTTGTAGAAGCTGTGGATGTTTGGTCAGTTTTGGCCTGTAACATGTCTGTCATGTTCTCCCACAATGGAACATGCATCACCCACATGTAAGTAGTCCGACTGTGGCCGCGCTCCTCCTTTGGAAGTCGTTTAGCTGCGCATCGTCCCAAAAGGGGTCATGAACGGCCTATGAGTGCAACTCACTAGTCGATACCAGTACATGCTGAGCGAACTTTCAAGGTTGTTCATTGTCTCTCTGTTAGAAATCTGATTATTTGTAAAAACGCAAACCAAAAACAACGAGCCGATCAAGTCACGCCGGAGGAGGATCTCGCTTGAAATTAGGTGACGAATTGATCACTGTATGGGCTAGGCAAATAGTCTTCCAACGCCATGCATTTTCTATTGACCTTACAAAAATGCTATCAAAAGTGTCCTTATTAAGAGGGTGGTCACTTTAGGGGAGGGTCACTCTCGGAAAGACGTATCGTAATGGTGAACTTTGGGCGTAAGAAAGAACAGCGAATAAATTCCCTTGTTTTGAACTCTACCGCTTCGGCGTTCATTTAGCTTAAGCTTACGGGACAGTTGTCTAGCCAAAAGATGAGACGATTTGAATCATACCTGGCGTCAGTGCATCACCTGTTCCGGGCTAGGCAGACCTTTTAATCTAAAACAAAACACAGTTGCTCTTCTGGTCATTTTTGACTCCATCGTTGTGAAGATATGTAAGTAGGCGACAACATGTCTTACGCGAAGGTAATGGTGCCGGTGATCCTTTAGAAGCTTCTACGGGAACCAACGCAGTAGAATCGTTTTGCCCCCGGGACCGGTTCCGTCGTAGCTATTGGAAAGTGGTTTTTCTACCAGTACCCGAATGTGTTGAATCCCATGAGTTTCAGGAATGACAAAACAAACCTCTTTCTGACTATGTTTTTTATTCCTAATTTTGCTACGCCCCCAACTTAGCCACATGGCTGCCGGTTGATTATCATACACACTCTGACCACAGCTCCCATGCAACGTGCGTGCTCTACCGCCAAATGCTGTGGCCATGACGTCAGTGAGAGGATAGATTGGTCGCAGAATATGTAGCAAATGGGACATTTGTCTTGTATCTAAGGTCCACCCTGGTACCGGATGAACTTTTTATCCTACTATCACAGTAGAATTATCTATACATTCGGAGCTCGAATATGAAGGCACGTTTTGTAGCCATCCGAGCTTCCCTGAATCGGTTCAGACTTAAAATCCCGATGTAGAAATAGATAAATATGAAGGAGAATTAATCGAGTACGTTTATAACATTGTCCAAACTGCACTAATTTCTGTGGTCCATTACGGCATCTCCCGCTTGTGAATTGATTAAGCGTCCAAGAAAGCACGGAACATTGTATTTCATAAGTATTAACGGTGTTATTCCAGCGCACCGGGTCCACTGTGCTTTACTCGTGTCTGCTTGTGTTCGGTCTGAGTAAACTCTCATGGGGAGTTGAACCAACAATCACCCGACAACTCTTGATTGATGAATTATCCAAAGCCCTGTGGTGCAGACCACTTTACATCATGCCATTCTGATCGCCCACTAATTGATATATCAGCTTGTAAAAGTGGTACGGAACACGCTACCTCATTGCCTCGTCGATCGATCTCCCTTGAATTCTGATTTTACAACAGGAAATCAAGCTCGTTCATTTCACATCTAAGGAACCGTATTATGAAGCAGATTAGAGAAGTATTACGCTGTGAGATCTCAGAGTATCGCCCTGATGATTTGTCCCAACTCTGAATTATCCCACGCCACCATTAAAGATGGTTCTAAAGACCAATCCGGGTTGCTGAGTTGAAGTAGCTGAACACGGAAGCGAGTGGTTTGTAATACGATCAGTAGGACCAAAAAATTTGACGAACACTGATTAGAAGTCAGCCCGATACCTTTTAAATCCAGCTGTGCTACATAAAAGAATACCCCATCAGACTAGCACTGATTAATCAATAAGCGTTTCCTGAGTCTAGATAGATGGTAAAAACTTCTCGCTGTTTTTGCGAGTTTAAGGGTGAAGCCGAACCATATTGCAACAAGTCTACCCACCGCATTCCTCTGACCTGATATCGAGCAAGCCATCCATTGTACGGGGAGCTTGGAGCCTTGCCTAACCAATCCGACTGAAGGTCTTTGTTGCGTTATCCTAACAAAATAGACGAATTGTGACCACTGGATTACAATTTGCCAAGTTCTAAACTATGAAAAAGTATCCATATCACTGTATCTCTCGGTTCCTGCACAATACTGATATTCGAGTTCACCATCTAAATCTAGCTCATTAGTTTAGCAGATTACGGTTCAAAGATCTTAGTGTGCCAAACTTGGAATCTTTCTGTTCCTCTGCATCTTTAAAACTTAGAAAACTTAGCTCTTTGTCGGTAGTTACATCACTATATAGTTTAAGAAGCCGATAGCATCCGTGAGGCAGATTTGTGTCTCCCTTACCTGCTTGTTATGACACTTCCGATGTAGGTATGCTGTACACTGCTGTAAGCACTTTTTAAAAGTGGACCTCGGGAAAACGTGACTGATGCGGTAAAAGTGCTGCGTGAATAAGCCGAAACAGTGTTTTCATCTTTCCAAAGTCAATGAGAAAAGTGTTGTTACTGCTTAGCATATTTTTGCGACAATTTATTGGACATACCTCTCAAGAAAATTCAAACTAACATGTTGTCCAGAAGCACATCGTCGGGACCATCCAGGTGATCAGATACCGGTTTCGGGCGAACCAAAGGTAACTCATACGGTTTTTCCATCAGTACGTCATCCATTTTCTCGGGTTCCTGAAAAGGTCTTTCCATTCTAGAGTGGAAACGGCTTCCTCTTAATGAATCACGTGACAACTCTGCTTCCAAATCATCTGAAGGGCTCAGCTTATTTCGCAATAGGTACCGGAGATAGGCCAAACGCAAAGACTCTAAAGCAGCTGGATCATTGAATATTGAGTCTTTGAACTCTTCTTCCGAAGCTTCGGTGTTCGTTGTAAATCGACGTTTGTTTGGTATTAAAAATAATCGATCCCCGATTTCTTGGTTTGGTGCATGTTCTTCTGTCAACCGATGTCCGGCATATGGCTCATCTGCCCAATAACTTGGCACTGATAACATCGGAACTTGATCTGCACTACTGATTTTATCGACGGCCCGGTTCGCTACTGCTTTTGCTTTTGCGCGTAACACAGCAGCCTCAGCTGCCGCACGCTCGGCAGCTACCTCCAAACTAGCGGCCATCTCGAGTTCATCATCGACTTGACTAGCCCATGTATTTTCTCTGGCCTCTTTATTACTATGATGACGTAGACTAGTAGACGGAGGGACACCAAGCAACCGGCCTTCTGTTGTCCAACTGGTCAGAACATAAACGCAAGAAAGTAACACCCATCCCAAACTCCACAGGGATGATTGCATCGTTAGGGTAGCATCGGGTGAAACAACTGAAAGTTGAGCGTTCTCAATTTAAAATATATATAACTTGACTGAAAGGTGTACTTTATACGAACTTGTCAACCCTGGATTATTTGTGAAATCAATCGAGTTGCTCTAACCGACCCGTGGTTTTACGCGTGAGAGTGTTCCGATTG
This sequence comes from Opisthorchis felineus, assembly GCA_004794785.1. Classification (NCBI taxonomy): domain Eukaryota; kingdom Metazoa; phylum Platyhelminthes; class Trematoda; order Opisthorchiida; family Opisthorchiidae; genus Opisthorchis; species Opisthorchis felineus. The sequence goes on along the minus strand of SJOL01005178.1, from coordinate 69,987 downwards.
GCTACAGCTTCATTTACGGAGGAGCGCAGTGTCTCAATCGAGAGACAGGCCTGCCTGAGCAGGTGGATAAACATACCCAAATTATCGATCGATAGGTGTGTATGTCTGCCCATCTCCATCTCTCTTCCCTCACATTCAAATCGCATGTTAGGTTAAATTGATTTCCATTGTGAAGATGCAGAGCAGAAAAAGCGATGAGCGGAGCTAGAAGTTGATACAGATAACAATAGATATATCTAAATAGTGTTAGGGCGTTCCCACGTGACAAGGGCGTATCAGATGTTTTAATTTGTAAACAGATTGATATACTTAGGCTGTTTAACACAATCACCCATGTGCTACATGTTGGAGAATAGGGCTACTTGAAAAGATAAAAGAAGCCAGACGAAAAGTCTCCTTTGTAAAGGTCTAAGTGCTGCGGACAATAGAATATCTAGTAGAGATGTGTGTATCAAGTAACCTTGGCATGTCATCAAGGGTAAGGGCTAAATGTTGTCTGAAAAAAGTAGATAATCCGCTTTTGGTTTATTTAGCTCGACCACTTTAAACCCACGAGAACGTTCCACTGTTTCAGTGAGGATATATGATGCTAATAAATTCCTTTTGATCTCTTAAGCTTGTTGACTAACTGGTGCTCTTCTTGCGATTTCGATTGAGGATTCGCCTCCTTGTCAGTCGCGACTAAGCTTTCACTACCCACTCAGGTACTCGTGAAATTGTTCTCAATGCATGCTTCTCGGACTAGATTTTTCCAAAAGGAATTCATATCCTTTGATTTCTTCTGTGCCGTTGACCAGGATATACAAAATGGCCACGACCAACACATTCACAATTGACGGTGTGTTCAGACAGTTCAGTTGTAAGTCGCTCTAATAAGAAATCCTGTTAAACAGGTAAAACTGCTGAACATGTTGCCTGAGTAATTCGGCGGATCACAAACTGAATGAGATTAAGTACCTTCTGCATTCTCCCTAAAACAACATGAGTTACGTTTGCATCGCCTAATAAATTGGTCCCGGTCTAACTGATGAAGACACGTGAACGCACCGATTCCCACATCTTCGCCATCAAACATGAACCTATGCTGTGCCGCCCGATAAGACTGGTTGCCAAGTCAGCCGCTTATGACCAGTGGTCATTCAGGTAAGCAAAAGTCTGTTCAAATATGAGCGGAACACCCACTCACGTCAAACTAAACACTGAATTAATCGGTGTGTTCCCGTTCGTTGGGTCCCGTATTCCGAATGTGTCGTATGTCTCCATGTTCCGCCTTTCAACGGATCATTGGACTGTGGTGTATGTATATTCGCTCAAATGTTCTTGGCGCTCCTCATCCGTTTAGCTGTACTCTAGGACCATGTAGCGATGCACGAAGCTGGAAGCGCTTTCGAATCACTGTGTTCAATTCTATGGTTGTTTGTGGATACTTCCTTCAGCATAGGCCAACTTGTCTACAACAAGCGGCATCCACTTGCCCACTTAGAGATGGCTTGTTCACATGCCTGCAGTTCTATCACAATTTGTTACAGGAAAACTGATGCATGTATGTCATGGAGTGCACCCACGAACAACCTCCATTATTGCAGCAGTTGTGCAACAATAATCAAAACCGAGGCGTCGGTCGAACTACTCTTAGTTTATAGAGTGCTCTATCTTCTAGGAGACCACTTTACAAGACCAAACAACATTACCACTTTCCGTAACATGGTATCTTGGGGCGTGAATTTCACTTCTCCCACAGCGGACCATTTAAAATTGGCTTATTCTGAGCAGTGGTCCTTCCTGAGAGTTGAGTTAGCTGGCACTGGGGAAAACTTGAATGGAAATCCTTCTATTTATGCCATCAAAGCTGTTTACGCACGGTCATGAGCTGTAGTTGCTTTGGTCCTCCAACGTAAGCCTCCTATGCTTCACTGAACTGTTGGTGACCGATAAAAATAAGTTTTCAAATTCCACATGGCACGAAACAAGGCTGTATTTTCTGCTAAGTGACTTTACACTGTCTGAGGTCGACCAATCTCATTCATATTCATTCTTCCGGAGAGATCGCATGAAAAGATTGGACAAAAGTTTTCAATCCTGAAACGTAGTTTTTCCTCTGGCCTGTCTCCACGGTAAGCTGATGGAATCGAGGTTTTCTAAGGATGTGTTAGGCCCAACCATTCTCACTAGCTGTTTCACAAGCTACGGGGTGACACACAGTCCTTGGTGATGCTAGCAAAGTTTTTAAGGAACATAATTCCGAGGTAAGTATTGAAAAAGCCTCCAAAGGTTACAGACATGAATTCAGAATGAGGAACCCTAGAAGTGCTCGCCATCTGTAAGTGGTCTCCATATGGGTGAAACGGATTTCCTCATGTACCGAGCCTCTGTTCTGCTTTCTGTTGCCTACTTTTCGCCTTATTTCTTTATGATTATGATTATGATGGTTTTGACACCCATGCCACCGTAAATTACCTGGTGCAGTTCTGCCTATCCACATCTATATCACGTAACTCTTAGCTCTTCCAACAAACTTACGAATAAATCCCATCCTCATAATGAGCAGATTTTAGGAGTACTTTGTCACAAACTGTTAATTAGTGACTTTGCAGGCAGCTGACATCCATCAGCAAAACATCTATCAACGGAAACATGGATTAGGAACCCAGAAGTTTCAACTGATGCAACTGGTACTCCAAGAACTTTGCAGGAACTGGTAAAATTCCTGTCCAACAATCTCTTCGATAAAGTGGTCTTCATAACTTTTCTCCAGTTAAACCGGCTTTTATTTAGACTACGAAGATACTTGTCATTTTGATGGGCTTAAACAGCTGAATACTGGAGTATTCGGAGGAGTGAGCGCTTCTTTGAAAAACCACAAAAATTGTGGTAGATGTCCCCACTACTACTTAAAAGGTCAATGAAAACTCTGGACAGTGCACCACCAGCTCCACCATTCTTGGAGCTCATCAACTTAATCAGGTTTTTCTGGCCGTCCCTATTTCCGTGGGCTAATAATTTTCCGACAATGGGGCTTATCTTTTCGATGCTGTAACCTGGTCTATCCGGTAAACCCAGTCCGATATGAACACGCCGATTCGACCAACACTGTGTGGCCGTGGTTGTCATGCCTTGACCCTGTGCTGACTGATCTGTGGCTTGACTTTGCTTGTTGCGGAAACACCCAGCCTCACAGGCACGCATATAGGCTAACACTAACTAGGCTTTTCAGGGTAACAACCTGGTCAAAGCTTATTCATAATCGGTTTCATTCTTTGGTACAGACTGACTTGCTCAGACGTCTTGTTCAGTCTCATCCAATAAGTGAAGTCAACCCCTACCGAAAAGCCAAGAAGCAGCTATTTCATCCTTTCTGAGAATCTCCAGTAATGTGTGTCTCACGAATCTCCAGGGTGATGCGAACTCGCAAATTCCAGGCTAGTAGTTGAAGACTAAATCACTCGATAACGAGCGGCTGATTACAGGATGCATTGCCAGTCGAGATGGATTCCGTGACTGGTGAGTGGCACTACATCCTTTCTGAGTGCGATTTACTCCCCCTGTCGATCAGCTGCTCATGGTCGAACTACTAGCCGCGAGTGTGAGCTTTCAACTCTACATTGAGTTTTATGAGATGTGCCCTGTTGATGATACCCAGTAAGGATGAAACAGTTGTAGGGTGCTTCTAGGCTTTTCGGCGCAGAATAACTTCACTTGCAGGGCGGATCCCAGATTGAAATCCCCAAATTTCCTCATTATACCAGCAATCTTATTCAGCGTGCCTCTTGGTACGAGATTTCAGTGTGTGCATAAATCAGACAAGCTCATGGAAATCCCGAGCACTGTTTCGTGCCCCCGGAGTCTGCTCAATGGGTACAACGTACTGAAAAAAACACGTATAAAGTCCAGCTGGACTTGACAGCCCAGTGTTTACTTAACTTATTGTAGAAAAGACAACAGCTAGATATACCGGAGCTGCTAATGTTTATTGGCTTTTGGTATGCTTACGGATTTCAGCTCCAGCGTCACTCCAATAACTTTTTGAGAAGCCGAGAATTTTGGAGTTAAATTTCCCCGGATGTGCAGAGTACGAGTGGAGTCAGGATATCCATGATGCGACTCACATTTGAGATCTAAGCTAAGCAAACGTCTGATGTGTTCATCCACGTTCCTGATACTTTCCATGTTTCCATAGAAATTCACCGAAAGCTGTACAAGCAGAATCTTCGTTTCACGTAGAAGAACAAGCAAACACATCGAAAATCACCAACTCTCCATCACTAGCAAGTAAACTAGACAAATCAGGAATGAGCTTCTGGATGCTGAATGACAGGGTTACAAATGCAGCTTTTTACGACATTCATAGTTTGGAATTGTGGAACAATGTTGAAGAAACCGGACGCCACTTGCTACTTATAGCTTAAATGGCCTTACAACTAGTCTCCAGAATGAAGAGTGGAGTAGTATCGTTTGCCACTTCTTCATTGGCGTTTCCTCTGCTACAGAGGTGGAAAAATTTGCGGTGGCGTTTTTGGGGAAAACAGTCTGTGTTTTGTCAAGTGGCTATCTTCTCAAATGAAATATCACCATCCAGGCTCACTGATCGACTGTTAGGTAGGACGTCACTACCCTGCAACATTAACGGGTCCTACTTGGCTCGATTGAACTTGACTTAGCTGAGACTACAACCTACGATGTGCGCACAACACCACTCGTGTAAATTTTTCATTCTTACAATACGAATTCTGAGTTGCAAAGCCGAGTCACAGGACAAAACAAAATGAGATGGCTTGATGTTGCTCATGTTTCCAAAGATAGCATTCTTCTAGCCCATGTTTTTTTAAATCTTTTTCCTTGTCGCCGTTTTCCTACAAGTGGATTACATAAACGGTCTCTATCAGACGAATATCAGTTGAAACAGTAATGGAATCACTGGTGCGAATGCAGCTAAAGTACCCTAGTGAACCAGTAGTTATGAACAAGATAAGGAAGCGGCAACTTTGTATGGTTAATTGATCTGATAATACGAGAAGTTTTTGTCAGTATAGGAAACACGCTACTTTATGCCTCATTGTCCCCTAGAGCGTAAACGCCCAAATCACCCTCTTTAGTGTCTATTCCCCTATGAGGTTTGGGCGACGCTGCCCTGGTTTATATTCAGTGTTATACTAGAACATATCTCCGTAATGACTAATCTCCTTTATGAGTCTTATTCGAATGCAGCCAGAATGACCCGAGAATGACCTTTGATAACGACCAGTGTGACATGGGCTGATGGCCATTTTAGCGTGGAGTAATGGTATGTCTTATCCATTGATATATAACAATAATGAATACGCGGAGCAGTCACTCAAGACAACGCGAAAGAGCTCATAGCACATCACCACAGTCTGGTTGGAACACATTTATTTCCGGTATATCTGTGAAAAATTATGTAATGGGATTCTTACTAACCAGTCTTCTAGGGAAGAAACAGGCCGATCAATGAAATGTTTTTTTAATCGATGTTTCATCGTGGAAGTGAAGACACTCCATACTAAAAAGTCAAGAAGCGCTTTACAATTGTTTCACCTTGTTGGGAATCCTCAGCTATGTGCATCCCACGAAAGTCCAGGAAGTTTCAAACCCTCGACCTCTCGGCCAGTAGTCTGAACAGTTAACAGTTTGGCTTTACTTACAGGATGAAATCCTAATTGTAAGTTCCAAAAGTCTTCTCAACCTACCAAACGTTTTTTTCCGAATATCTATCCCAAATGGTCGACATTACTGTTTGGATGCGTCACCTGGGTTCCCATCCCATTCACAACATGTGAGATCTTTATGACAAGACAGATGGATGCTGTTGACAGCGAGCTCCAGAAAAGTGTGTAGATCAAAACAGCCTAATCCATCGCGGGTGGTTTAATACACATAAACACAGCACTTTGTTAGTTTCATCATCATCATCATCATCATCATCATCATCATCATCATCATCATCATCATCATCGTTCAGCTGTAACACCCTTTCGGTGCCTAGCTGCCATGCCACCCGAAGGAAGCACGAGGGCTGGGATACTGTCAGATTGCTCAAGCCTAGACAGAGGTCGGGTTCGAACCCCAGACCTTCCTGTCAGTAAATTCGCGTTCTAAATACTGAGCCATCTCGCCACCGCCTTGTTATTTTATGAGTCTCAGAATGGTTACAACATTTCAGAAAATACGACATCGTAGCCAAGGTTACATCAGCTAACCTAACTGGTCTTCCTTAAAGTGTGTTTTCTGGTGTGTTGGACCTGCATACAGACATCTCCACTGGAAATAAAACGAAAAAAGTACGTTGCACAGTGAACGAAATAAAGCCTAAAACATATTCCCTTCCTTCCATGCGCCACAGGTACTACAGTCAAAAAGAGAAAATTCGACATGTGGCACCAACATAATAAGTAAGAAGCTGAAGAACAATATAACCGAAGGAAATTAGCTTGGTGCCGAAAGTCATTACCAGCAAACTCAGCTGCGCTGATCATTGCCGTTTCCCTGGATGGGGACCCCGAGACGGGTCACATCAACCGTCGGAGACATTGTCAGACATGGCCCAGTCGCGCCCTCAATAGCGCTCGTGCATCTCAGCTACTGCCTTCAATGCAAAGCTCCATTCCCAATTCCCCACTTAATAGTCCACTGACAGTGCTGTATTTACGCACCAATTTATCAGCCCCCGCCCCCAACGCGCAGCTACCTACGATGGACGAAATTGTGGCGGCTACAACCACTGTACGACGAGTACACGGTTCTTACAGCTGATAATGATGATGATGATGATGGCATGGTGCTGTATGGCGTAACTAGTTGTACGACAAGCCTCTGACTACCTGGTTATATTGCGCGGTTACATCCGGAATGTAGTTTCCGATAGAAGGTAGAGTGGAGTTTCTTTCAGTTACATTCAATCATAGGGAGTAAGCAATTAATCACCTATAAACAAGCGGAAGGTTACATACGGATAGCGCCATCGAATAAGTAAAAATTTCACGTTTACGAACCGATTAACCTCTACTGGTTAGCGACAAAACTACTCCTCATGACAAATGGAAGTCGAAGTGGAAGGTGCCCTTACTTGGGAGTGGAAGTTCGAAAGTGACGACAGTATGAATCCTCATTAAAGAGTATTGACTTATTTAGAGAAACTGTCGGAAGACATTCTAAGAGATGCACTTAGTGTATACCAATGGGCTTCAGGATTGAATCTTACTCGTTTCCTATGATGGTCTGAAAAGTTTGGAGGGGGTGTTTGACTCATGCACGTAGATGTAACGCAAACAGAGATGTGGGGGATGGCGAACTTCCGCAGTGATTTCTTGAGCCTGCTTGGTGGTAGGTTGGGCTTCTTTCGTATCCATCTGTTCGCCAACAGTGACCTGTTCATCATACTGGCCCACATTTTCTTATTCCTTCGTCTATTTGAAGTCACATCGGTGAGAAAGGCTTTTCATTCACTGCATTAACTGTACTATTGTTCGACTAGGTGCATCAAAGGATGTTTCCACTTTTTCCCCCACTCCAAGTAATTCCAAGCTAAATTAATAAGTGGACGGTAACCTGAAAGTGTGGTCTTCACGAGGACAGGAGCTGATACGTATCAAGCCGTGGACTTGAATTCGAGCTCATTAGGTGCATGTAGGGTGTTTGGTAGCGTTATCCTAGGGAGATGGGTCACACACCACATGTCGAATCCAACTTGACATCATGATAGTTCCCGCATTCATTCGCTTGCCCTCCCCATGTACTCCAGATTTTTTGCTCGTAACCGCCATTCACCTTGTCACAAAGGCCGTCCCGTCCGACACTGGTATGCTAGCATGTGTGTGAATGTGCGCAGCTGACCTACTTACCCATGCGTAGTCGTGCCCCGTCTGCTTGACCTGACTCGTTCGGTCGTGATTTCCGTTTGATCGCACAGCCAATCAGAATCAGGAGACTGTCGTCGGAAGAGACTACCGCAACCCACACTACTGAGCCAACACTCCACTCACCGTTGTTTGGTGTGCGGACGTTGACACTGCACTGTGTCGGTCAGTGACAGACTTGTGCATTTGTCGACTCTACGAACGTGGACAGTTGAGGTTTGTTGTACAAATTTGTCTGACCTTGTGTAAACAGTACCGTAGAATTTCGAACCCAATTCTTCCCTTTGATATTCGGGATTGTCGAACCTAGGCGTGACCCTATCGGGAACCTCAACACCGTATAAATAAAATTCTGCCAGTTTACGCGAGCGGTTGTCATGTCAAAAGAACGCACGCATGTATCCATATTCTCGGTTTCTGACACATGATTGCTTCCGTTCCAAACAGATTACTGAAATTTTCTTGGTGATGACATTTTGTAGGCTCTTTCTGTTCATCGAGCGATTGACGTTCCGTAACCAATCTTGATGTCAGTCCCTTGATCACAAGGATAACTAGCGGTAGAGGAACAGTAAGCTTCAACGACGAGTCATTTTCTTCCACTTATAATGATAACTGTCAAATCTGGTAAACCATTCGGCGAAGCGCTACTGACAGGAGTAAATGTGCTTACTGTCCAAGGAACTAAAACGGTCATCTCAATAATCAGTGTCTTTCTAATGTGCCTAGGGTGATAGGGAAACACCCCCATCTGGGTGACAATATTGACTACAAAGAACTCTCATTTTTACTCTTTCATGAGGCAAAAACCCGTAAAACCGAGGGGCAAACATATTTTAATTCCCTTCATCACTCATGTGCTTCCAAAAAAGAATTGCTGCAATGTTGTGGTGATATTATGTCACTATAATCCCTGCCAAAGCAAGCCCACTCGTCTCCACAGCCTCATATCAGCAGGATTTCGTCGAGTGAGCTACACAGGGCTTAGCCAGTACTTTAGCATACTGTAAGAACACTGGACCAGGTTTAGTGAAATGTCACAATCGCAGTACAGATTCAGTGCATTACAGCTGGAGCCAGGGCTGGTGCAACGCATGAAAACTCGATAACTGTTCACTTCCTGATGACCTTTTCCTGTTGTCCTGTAAGGGTGAGTTTTTGCCACAGGTTAATTTGTTTTGTGATTCTCATTCATTTTACAGGATATTTGAGGTAAAGGTGCAGTAAGATGATGAAAACCTCATCCACGCGAGCGATTTCGCCACTATTGTAACTCACTAGGTTGACGTGGAGGGATTAGACACGTGACTGTTCGATTGATGGTAAAATGCTGTAAATTCTAGACCACGCGCCCACCGACTAATTTGTACAGCTGATGAATTTTATTTGAGGCGTTAACTGTGCACCCTTGCATACTCTGTCCTTTCTGACCAGACTGGCAGTAGACCTTAAGTGTCACTTGTACGCTTCACTTGACTTTTGACTGGATACAAGTACAAGGATAATCATGTGCTACCATGGGTCGACATTTCCCTTGCATATACCCTACGGTTTGTATTCAGAATTTGTTTCAGATTTTCTATGCTTCTCGAGAAAACAGCTGGCTTATTTCTAATTAGTCTGTTTTTACAATCGTTAGCAACAATCGTTGCATGGATGAAGTCCCAAACCGGTATTGGTACACTAAATAGGCCTCAGGTCACACAAACAATATAAGAAAATAGGGCGACAGAGTCATTTGTTTCCAGACTTTTACATCAAACCGGTGGACACCTAACACTTAGCACTTGTGTAAAGCCGTATGTAGAAACACCTGAATGCCACTAAATTCGGTGTTAGTTCCAAGAACTGAGGCAAAAAGGTGGACAGGGTTGAACATTTCAGAACTCACCAGCAAGCCGATTCTCAAGTCAGCTTGGGGGGAGGCATGTAACCAATTGAATCACACAGTGTATGGGCATGGCGGGTTAGTCGTCTGTATAGGTAGCACACTCATATAGCTAGCTAATATTATCCTTTAGTGAAATTCAGGTGCACGACTGCGGTCACAGAAAGTCACTCATAGCGCCTCTGTAGGCATAACATTCCGAAGTGTTCTGTGTGACAATACAAACTACTTGGAACTAACCGGCGAAAGTCAGTCTTGTCGGCATTGCTCATACGGTCACACAATTGGCAAGCCAAACAATGATAGGTTTTCAGTGGCTGCCTTTGTTGGCTCAGCTTGGTTCGATTTGGTCTACTCGACAGCCGTCTCAGAGAGTTACGTCTAGCTTCATCATGGTTTAGCTGTCCCATATCCTTAGAGATCTAAGGTTATCTGTAGGAACTTAACTAGTCTTCCAACTGTTTGCCGATAGAGCAACATGTTTCCGTTGATGGCCGCTCAGTTCAAGGCGATTAACATAAACAATATCACACACCCCGATATACCCGGCCAGTTTTGTGGCTGTGTCCTACACCTTCGGGTGTGTTGTTGAATGATCGGGGATTCTAGACAAAAGTCAACCTGAAACGTGTTTTTTCTGCACCTACTCGACCGGTATTAGTAGGAGACTTTCCTACTTTCATGCCTCCACTGCCCACCAGGGCTCCACCTCTGTGATCATGCAGAAGACTCTGCTTTATCCCGTTTTCGGTCATTCACTAACAATGTCCAGATCAGTGAAGTGGTCGTACAGTCTCCACCTCCCACTTCGGACAAATTCTGAGGACAATACAATAAAACAATAATTAAGACCACTGAACAGTGATGAAATGACAATGCCTGGACTTCTGTTCGTGATATATTTGCTTGATTTAATATCTTTCTATTGCCTCATATGCATCCAGCTAGTCTCAAAATAGGATTTTGGACAGGCTCGTTAGGACCTGTCGGATATTTACCGCAGTGATTAAAAACTTTGGTGGCTGTTGGGTACAACAGCTTCTTATTGCCCATTTGACCGCATATTCTCACAAACCATGCCAACCGCCATGAAGGCACTTCATACGTCAGATAGAATGGTAAGGTTTCATGATTGTAACTCACCACCTGGCACATCGCAGCTTTGTAACCCCTGGACACTTACGCACACAGATCACTCAGAAATCAGCGTACTACCGTTGTCAGAAGTTCCGATACTGCAGAAAAGCGAAGCCAATTTTAGCAGTCCCAATACTCAGTCGTTGGTAGTGGTGACATGAAACAGATGTAAAGAGATAATCATAATGGTTAATCAAACACCAAGCTCTGAATATCGTTTCAGACTTCAGTGATGTTTACTGCAGTACACCAACATTCTACAATCAAAATTCAGAGCCTTTGTATCTTCGGTGCGGGACATCACAATACATCTGTCGTTCTCGCGCTTCAGTCGTGGTGGCCGAGTGGTTAAGGCGTTGGACTAGAAATCCAATGGGGTCTCCCCGCGCAGGTTCGAATCCTGCCCGCGACGGCGCCTTTTCGCCGCTCCCGACGACTTGGCAACCAGTGATCCGGTGAATGTATTGGTGGTGGTTAGAGCTGTAGTGTTTTACGGCACAAATAAAAAATTATCCGCTTTTTTTATTCATACAAATTACCGTAACACCACTTTTTGTTAAATTCACACTACTGGTAGCGTTGCGAGTAACAAGGATTCCACTTTCTGTTGGCTAAACTGGCCTAGACAACAGGATGTGATTTCAGACGTGGTTTCCTTCACACCAGTCACCCAGGCACTGTGTGCGACAGCTGACCCCACCCCTCTCACAGCTGAAGGATATGGGGTTGGGGCTGTCTCTTTGGGGGTGCAGTGGGCGTGAACAACTATCCTCGTTATAACGCCGACAGCACAGTAAACACCTAAGGTCGGCACCTGCATCGAAGCCGAAGTAGGCAAGTCGGTTAGGAACATGAGTTGGAAAGGACGTCTGACAGGTAATGTATAAAGTCGGAAGAAACTAGGCTAATCTAAAATTCCCATGGCCTAATTACCCACTAATTCAGTGTTTCATGTAACGGTAAATGTAGTTCCTGTGGGATGCCGCTTCGCAACTGAGCGTGTCGTGGTGCAATGAATGAACAATGATGAAGCTGACAAGAGACATTCCGTATGCTTTCTACGACTGAACAAAGTCACCGAATGGAACTGTTCTGGCATACTTTCCGTTCGTGCCTTGTTGAAACGAGTTGAAAAGTACACCATTCTTATCTTTGGATTACCTAAACCACTATTGACTGAGGGACTACACTGCATCGTTCGGATCGTTTGAAAATACTGGCGTTTGCTTGGATGAAAACAGTAAATCTGAGCTTATTCTTAATAAAATTAGGTATGCAATTGGAAGCTGTGCGTTGGTGTCCCAGACGACGGCTTTCTCAAATTAGTTTCATGGAATAGGGTTTACTGAGAATGTCACACTCACATTTATCATGTGCTTTACAACTCCTACTGGAAGCGTTCTCCTGAGTTCACCACGTCCAGTGGTGTAAGACAAGGCTGTCCTCTCTCTCTCTCTC
>SJOL01005178.1:25851-57244 GCA_004794785.1 Opisthorchis felineus | reverse complement strand
ATATATATATATATATATTACCGTTTACGCGTAAGATATGTAACGTAATACGCTGTGTGAGATTATATGTAGGTGCGAAATTCATAGTTGTAATTTAGTTTAGGTGATGACGTTGCACTTGTTGGGGAAAATGTAAATGAAACCCTCTGAAAATTAAAACGAAATAATAATAATTCCATTGACTTTTTATGGGAATATTTGTGCTGCTAACTGTGTTCCGTGCAGAAAAAAAGCTGTCGAATTTAGTCAGCCTAAGTTGACCATGTGCCGACAATAAAAGGTCGGTATTTTATTTACTGGAACCGTTGTGCACTACATCAAATAATTCGAACGAATTTTCGAATCACATTACAGCAGACTACCTGGTCTCCTTGATCAAACAGATTCACAGTTCAGAGAGTATTTGAGTATGGACGGACCCGCTAATTTGTTTCGAACGGCTGGGTTCCCTATGGTGCAGAACCAAGAGGTCCTGGAGCATCCAAATGGTTTAACCGCAACCAGTAACTGAAGCCTGATAAACTGGAGATCCTGCAGTCAGTGTTGGAACAACAAAGTGGATGTTTCTTGACCAGGTTCTAAGCCTGATCAACGTTCAACATGTATCTCACAAGCGACGACGGGATGTGATATTCAAGTTCACCGGATCTTTTACTGAAGCTTCCAGTTATCTACAAATGTGTAACAAGTGGGCAGCATATTTATTAAATAAGAAACTTACACAAAACTGACACGGATTCCGTGCTATCAGTCGAATTTCAATAGTCCAGCCTTTTGAGCTTGATCGCGAGTATTATTATATGAGATAGGCGATATTCTTATAATATTGCAACCGCTACCGATCTTGCGAGCAAACTTGGGATGGAGCCCATCCAGAATCCATAAAAATAAAATATGCCTTTGAAGACTCGTGGAAAGATTACCCCCTTGAAACCAGATATATTCACTTTGACTTGGTAATTTCTGACGAGGTGCGGCCGGAATGGAAATAGCTGGTAATAAAAAAGTGATATGCTTCCACCGAATACTTTATTTCTAGCACAAGGGTAGCCCCAGTAAACCAGTTAACACTTTGTAGACCTACGTTTTCTGACCAGTTACACAGGCGAAAAGGAAGGTGGGGCCAAAGAAGAACGAGTTCAACATCTTGCGACCGATCGGCGAAGGAGGATTTGGAGCATCAAATGGTGGAAAGGTTAAAGTTTGGAATCGCTGTGCAACACGGTGACGGAGTTTCCTTAGGGTGAGTTGCTGAATTTCACAGATAACCTGCTCAGAATGTACTCCACAGCTTGCAGTTAGACTTTCGTTACAGCCTATTGTTTTGCTTGTCATTCATCTTGATTGGATGGAATTGAATGAAATGGTTAAATAAAATGTCTGATGGATGCCCGCCGAAGGTGTCCACAACGGCGTCCGGATAGGGTATTGTTAGGCATCTTTAAGGTGGTCCACTTTTGCGATAGCCCTAAGTGCCACCGGAGGGTTAAATACACAGACAGCCTTCATGACTTATCTCACACTTGGCTTCATTCTAGTTGTGGCCGAATTGGTAGAGAAGAATTTTCATTTTAGGTTAACTATGACAGGTTGGACTGGGCATGTATGTTTTGCAAAACTTATCAGTAATAGCTGCTGACATAACGCCTAACAGGAAACCACAGGCACCAACATGAGAACACATCAGAAATGCTATCGTTGATGTGACATTCATGGAGAAAGGTCATCTCTTTCAAGGGGAAATTGTGCCACAGTTCGCCAGCCTATGATATTACTAAACTACTTCATGAATATACGTAATGTACTACTCATAAGGTTGCTGAAAATTCTTCGACAGCCCACGACAGGTTTCGCCCTTCTTGGGGCTCATCAGCTAGGCGCAGTCCCCGAGTTTCCTTCAACCTTATGTTCTACTTGAAACCAAATTGCACGAAATTAGCGAGTACACTCATTTGCAAACTAATTTGTTGTTGCGAGAGACTCAGCTAGAACCCAGCTGAATCTCTCGTTTGTGATGTTTTCAGATGATTCAGTTGTCTGGAAACACCACAAACGAGAGATTCAGCTGGGTTCCAGGTGAGTCTCTCGCAAAACCAAATTTGTTTACAAATGAGTGCATTTCGCTTACTTCATGAATAATGTTGCACCACGATTTCGAACGGAAAGTTACGCAGAAATCGTATCATTCCGTTTCAGGACAGCCAGCTACATAATGGCCATGCGCTACACACATAAGAATCAAATAAGAAGATCTAGCACAGGAAGAGGCGAAGAAAGCAAAAGGAACTACTTCCATAACGTCGGGACTTTATAACATCTGAAGCTGTAGCCCTCTTTTCATATTTAACACAAAAAGTAGAAAATTCAGAGAAAAAAACGAACAGCATGAGGATGAAACCGCTCACTCAAGCGGGATAGAGACAAAGTGTCAAGAGGTGACAAATGTTCAGCGGGAAAATGAAATTGTCCCAAAAAAAGAACCGTAACATGGTTATATATAGGATTCCGGAGCCCTTAGAAAGTTATCAAATCGTATTCATGCGTCCCATATGAACTAGAACAAGATCCAGAATTTTATATCAAGCTGTACCAAACAACGTCCATGAATCCTAATAGCGAAAAATGAGGTCCACTTTTAAAAGGGGACCAATTAGAGTTGTACCAACAGTAAGTTCTCATCAACAGCCGTCGAGCATCATATATATATATCAATAGGCATTTTGAACCGTCAAAGCTACCGCTGAGTCAACCGTAAACTGAGTAGCCCTTCCATAGGCTTACCATGACGGTATCTGTACTCTATGTTTCATACAGGCGACTGCTCCCATATGTATCATGCTTACATAACCCTAGCATGGAGACCCGCTGGATTCCAAGCTATCGAATTGACAGCAAACTACTTCCAGGTTGTAAGTAGCAAGAGTATATACAACACGTAGACCCGTACGATTTTGTGGTTGGTCATGTCAGTGGAAGACAGAATGACAGACGGAAGGATAGAATTGAAAGAAATCCCGCGAGTGCTGTCATCATAGGCTGTTCTGTCTTTAGAAATCAAAAGTGGTACAAGACTCGTTGCGATCACTTTGCATGCGTCAGGACCCATTGGAGCTTCTGTGTTAATTCAGTTGCTTAAAGTGGCGGAGGGCGAACGCTGGATATACGTGATCCAGTACTCTACAGAGCAGCTTCCCTCCAACACAGGATGCAATACATCTATCTATCAAATGGAAAAGGTTCGGGACCGATTGAGAAGTCATCGTTTCAGAAGGGCTTGGTAAACAATCGGTAGTTTTTAATTGGGCAACGTTTCGCTTTTGACACAAAAGCTTCATCAGGCCAAGTGAGCAGGTCACCACTTGGCCACTTGCTCACTTGGCCTGATGAAGCTTTTGTGTCAAAAGCGAAACGCTGCCCAATTAAAAACTACCGACTGTTTACCAAGCCCTTCTGAAACGATAACTTCTCA
Source organism: Opisthorchis felineus (assembly GCA_004794785.1). Lineage (NCBI taxonomy): Eukaryota > Metazoa > Platyhelminthes > Trematoda > Opisthorchiida > Opisthorchiidae > Opisthorchis > Opisthorchis felineus. The sequence continues at coordinate 53,775 of SJOL01005178.1, read as the reverse complement.
ATCGGTTCCAAACTTTTTACAATTGATTGAAAACAACTACGGACCACGTGTTCGATATTGTGTTCGTGTTCGCAAATTGTCCAGTGACTACGTTCGATTGGCAAGGCTAGAGGCAAACTGGGAGAACCGCCGCATATTCAATAAAAGATGCTTGAAGCAGAACATAATTCCGACATCTTTACTGTTTAAGCCACCGGACACGTCACTCGTTTCTGCCTGAATAGCATTCTCAGCGGCGAAGTCATTCCTCAAACAGAGGGTCTACTTGACTACTCGGCGTTTATCCGATATCCGTCACCACGCAAGTCGGCCCAACCAAGATCTTTAGACCGTACTCTCTCCCGCAGACTTCCAGTTACTCCAAACCAAAGCGACAGAAGTGAAAACCATCCAAGGACAACACTGCAAAGAGAGGCAAATACGTAAGTTCGAAAAGTTACTTTCTAAGATTCAGCTTTCTAGTGAGCCCATGACTAAGCCTGAGCCACTCACTAGCTATTGTAGCGTGGTAAATTTACCAAATAGACCGCTAAGTGAGGAAGAACGTTCTCTGTTAGAGAAGGGCTTGAATTTTGCAGTAAGCAAAAGGGTGATAAGGGCGGAAGAAATAATTCCTAGCGTTGAATCTGTGTTTCAAAAACTTCTGTCAATGGAAGCGGAAAAGCTACGGGTACAGCTGGTCACAGTCCTGAAGTCCCATCAGCCGGGAGCTCCAAATATTACACCAACAGAGCGAAGAGCGTTAAACACCCTAAAACAGGTGGACAACATAGTGATTACAAAGGCGGATGAGGGTAAGGCCACTATTGTCATGAACAAGGGTGATTATCTACAGAAGGTCAAGAAACACCTAGCTGCGTGTCCTTACCGGCATATCGATAATGCGAATATTGCATCTATAATGAACAGGAGCAAAGCTGAAGTTGGCAGGTATTTGCGGTCCGTGATAAACCACTTAGGGCAAGGTAATTGGTGTCGATTGTACCCCAAAAGTGCAATCCAACCACGGCTTTATGGCCTACCAAAAATCCATAAACCAGATGTTCCAATGAGACCGATAGTAGACGGGGGATAGGTTCCCCACAGCATGAGCTAGCCAGATTCTTGGCAAGCATTCTAAAACCCCTAACCGGGAAATTTAGTACTCACATTAAGAATTCATGTGACTTTGCCAACAAAGTAGCGGGTGTCACCGTTGAACCAGATGACATCCTTGTATGTTTCGATGTCAATTCGTTATATACAAATGTGCCAAAAGAGGACCCTTTAGAAATAGCCAAGCGACTGCTACTAGCGGACACCACCTTTTCAGAACGGACACAGCTTACGGTAGATGAAATTGTGGAAGCTATAAAAGCATATCTGAATCTCACTCCGTTTTTGACTCAGTGGTTTACGCTCAAGAACAAGGTCTAGCAATGGGATCACCAATATCCCCGGTTTTGGCAAATATATTTGTGGAAGAATTTGAACAGAGCCTTAGCCGGATTTTCATACCCACCTGAGATATTCTGTAGATGACACTTTCGTCGTGATGAAACGAGACAAGGTTAGTGAGTATTACAACTGAGTGCACACATCAAATTTATTATGGAGATAGGGTCAACCTCGGGTACACTGGCCTTTTTAGACTGCATGACACATAAGGTCGGGGGGAATTAAAGACCAGAGTGTACGAGAAGCCAACTGACACTGGAGCAGTTCTGAACTACTCGTCTGCCCATCCGAAGTCGGTATTCGCTAGTATTGCTTCATCAATGTTTAGGCGTGTCAGGGCCCTGTGCACAGAAGAGACTGATCGGACAGTGGCCCGAATTGAAGTAAAAAACAAACTTCGGAGTAGTGGATATCCAGCTAGCTTGATTAGGCGTCAATTGCGAAGGGTGCTGGTACCGGTAGCGAAACCCAAAAGAGAATGGCTTGGGACGGCTGTTATTCCATATCAGCCAGGGACATCGGAGATCATTCGAAGGATTCTAAACACCGCCAACATAAGAGTAGCTTTCCAGAGGGGAAACACTGTGCGATCTGCACTGGTGCAACTGAAGGATCTCCTCCCGGCAAACAGAACCAGGGACTGTGTCTACAAAATTAAGTTTAACGACTGAATTGAGGTCTATATAGGATAGAGGGCCAGGGAACTTCACACTAGAATCGGAGAGCACAAGAGGGAAATAAACAGGCGGCCGAGAAACGCAGATGAATATCAAGCGTCACTGAAAGATTCGGCAGTTGCGGAACACGCACTGGACACAAAATAGATTTAGAAAATGTTGAGGTTTTGAGGCGAGGACTACGGTCCACATCACAGAGACTGATAGCCGAGGCGGTAGAAATCGCCAAGCACTCCAGTGGTAACAGAATAGGAGGCGTGGAACTGGCAGGCGTGTGGAGAACGGTCTTGGATCAATCGAGCTGACACGTGTTGGTGTGCGATTATCAGAAGGGGGAGTAGTCATCATCCGGATTCCACTTAACCTTACCCAACTAAATTGTCGCAACGGTAACAAGCCCACGAAGACCAAGGCAAATCTACAAGTGGCACACGCGGTGAATCATCAATTGAAGCGCCCGAACGTGGAAGATTAAGGAACAAGAGCCGATTAGAACTTATTTGAAACTCCTCCAACCTATCAATTCAAGATTTTGGCAATCACACTAACGGACAAGGGCCGTTAATTGACACTCGTCACTGAGCTAGTGTGATAACCTGAAGAGGACTTACTGATTGGTTCTCCGTCTGCCTTATAACCTGGCCAATTTGGTGACCTGTTCACTTGACCTGATAAAGCCTTTGTGTCAAAAGCGAAACGTTGCCCAATTAAAAACTACCGATTGTTTACCAAGCCCTTCTGAAACATTTATCTATCGTCCGTAACCAGTCAAAAATACTGAGAAAATTCCAGCCGGGGTTATTGTATCACGATAGCCACGGTACTTCGTGCATCATCTCTGTCTGAGGTAGCTGATGATCCCATTACCGAGCGGCTCAAGTTAATTAGGACTATATGAATGGAGGCAAACCAATCCGACATTGGTAGGATCGGGTACAGCACTTTCGAACTGAAATAGGCAAGCATTTTGAAACAACGGGGGTTACAGGATCTGTCGATTGTTCACAGTGAAAGTTTGCTCTTTGCCAGTGCAGAGCAAAACACTGAGAACTGCCCGCCCTTGCACGCAAACTTTCGCCCGGTCCAATCGAGAAAAAAACTCACTTCGTCTAATTTGCACACATGAAGAAGTGAGGAGAAACCCCGGAAAACCGATTGGAGCCATTTTGTTTAGGGACTCACGGTTTCAAGTCTCATCATATAACTTTTGATAGCATTCGAATATGACGAAGCAGCCACTACTGACCATGAAATTTGTGCGACCCATCTCATGCCGTAATTCAGGCACCAGCTCTCGCACACGTCTGCAAGGAGTCTAGCACGGATGTGCAAGAATGATAAATAAGTCCCTATTGTTTCAAGCAATCCAACAATCGTTTAAGCCCTAAAAAAAACTTTATTTTTTATTCGCCCACCCCAGCTACCACTTCACGAGTCATAGATTTTCCTAACCCACGGCTGTTTGGAAAGGTCTGATATTGATGACCCGCTGGTATGAGCTCGTACCGCTTTCAATCTGTCACCCAGAAGAGAGCACATCTCCTGCTAATAATCGTATTTTGCACTTTCGCGCACGTGGTGACTGGCCGATTTGACAATGGCAGTGACTCTATCTATCAATGCTTTTTCCCACCTCACAGAACGATTATTGATTGGCTGACTATATTGACTTGCCCTCGTGAACGGGTCATCTGAACTCGAGAGGACAGTGTGTGATCTGGGTCTTAAGTAGGAGGCCGGTGTAGCTTCGTCATTGAAGGTATGGGACGAATCTCGTCCTGTTAACTCTGTCTTGCAAACATATTCATGAATTCATAGCTAAATACTCCACTTAGGTTCCGTCAAAGAAAAAAGGTGCCGAGGTGACTACCTGAATACGCAGACATGTGACATAGCAAGTGTGATGCGTGATTAACGTCCGCACGGTAGTTCGTCTTTATACTGCTTTAGATAAAAACTTCCACCTGACTCTGCGCTGTTCCTTCAACGTACTTTGGTCTACCAGTAATGGGGGGCGATATGGCTCAGTGGTTAGAGTGCGAATCTACTGATCGGAAGGTCCGTGGTTCGAACCCGACCTCTGCCTCCCGATTTCCCTAGTCTAGACTTGGGCAACCTGGCAGAATCCAAGCCCTCGTGCTTCCTTCGGGTGGCATGGCAGTTAGGCACCGAAAGGGTGCTACAGCTGAATGATCTACCAGTAATGAAACAAACCTATATTGATTGTTTCGAGAAATCAGGTGGGCCAGGCTGAGTTACGCGCAAAACCCCAGAGGTCAAATCGTTCAAATGGAGGTTTGTCAACAAATGCGGTACCAGGAGTACAACAATAAAACTGTTAAAAAAAAACAAATCGTGGGATTATGCCTGCTTCTATGCACCGGGTTAGGCACTGCTTATTCCAAATGGGATCCTGTACAAATAGGTAGGTAGGAAACAGTACGCCTACCCAAAGTTCACACTAGGCGGGCGATGACAAGGTCAAAAAGTGGCTTACGTATAGGTTAAAAGAAAGGCGAGTATGGGCGCGTAACAGAAACAACAAAACGAGGAATCCTTTTGTACACAATAAGAATAGAAGAAAAGAATTAACCACCTATCCGCAATAATGAGAACAAAACGTATCCAACAAGCAACTGTTAACATATTTAAACTTGTATCCTTATGGTTTGCTTACACAAAATACTTGAACACACTCCAGCTGTGTCAATGTAAGTATTTTGGTCGGTTTCTATGAATGCCCAAAGCTTTTATTCTCTAGGTAGGTTTCTCCTGAACTGTACAATGTCATGCACCACTGGGGGTTTCTACGATCATCAGTATTCTGATTGTCAGGTCCTCCGGGGAGAGGCATCTCTCCTTCCAGTAAATCTCACTTCGTAAGAAGGTAACCTTCTATATTACGGATGCTGCCCTGCTTCATGGAATAAGCGTTGCCCCTGTCCACTGATTTGCCTCCCAGAAAGACCATCCGTCGTTTTCATTTGCCACTATCCAGAACCTTACCAGCCAGGAAGTACGTTCTGGCTGGGTTACAGTCCTCGATGGCTAAAAGGCCATCCTAATTTCACGGTTACCATCTCTCTCCCGTTATAAGCAACACGTCCATCCTTGTAAAATATTAAAAGACTGGTAGACGATTCTACTCTGGCAAATAGGAGAATCGAGGTCTACCAAACGATAAGTAACACTCAGTATCCCGCCAGTGGAACAAACAGGAGGGGAGGTAAAATTAATCTACAGTTAGGTTGTGTACAGCTGAGCCAGAATCGTGATGCACCGATAAACAGTCATCTCAAAACTAAACTGGTGATAGCCGAAGAGTTAGCCAGACCTCAGCTGAATCTGTCACTCGTGACATATTACTTCTATCAATACGAATAGATATATTGCATCACTAGACGTGGCACCTGCCTCTAATGTAGAAAGGACAACCGTTGAAATTATCCTGAAGGACTATATCCCTTTTTTCTCAAATGATGCAAGTGGGATGGAGATGAACACTGTTAGACAACCTATTTTGGACCAGAAAAAACGCTTATTTCAAGTGTCTGCCTTACGGAAAACTGTTGAAGCTGTCTTTGTCACACATTATCGCTGAACTATCATGTGCCCACAAATTCTTTACAAATTTCCATGGACTACCACGACCACCAAACTAATTAAGCTTCGATGATTAAAGTATAAATATATTGAAGAATGTAGCGATTTCATAGGGCGCATTATTATAGCATCCGTTAACGTCAATTATCACGTTCATAGTTCCCTAATTCCTATGGGTCTTTCATACTAATAAAGCCATGAGAAATACAGAAAGATCGATGTCTCAAACTATTTCTTATCCTATTGGTCAACGTTTTGACCACCATGACTGATCGCTTGGTCTTCCTTTGAAAACTCGTAACTTCGTTAACTGCCCAATCCATAGTCTACTAAGTACTGGTTTTCTGTTCCCTGCCAACCATTGGCGTTTTCGTGCACGCAAGCCTCCGGCCAATTGTAGACACAAAAATCGAAATTTCGACGACAGTGGTCCAAAACACAGTTTTCATTACACTACAGTGTTTGTTTTATAAAATTCTCGATGGGAACTCAAGACGTGTATGATTTAGGCCTTTCATTATCGAGGTGAAACGGTTTTACTCCGGCACATTGATCAAACACACTTTTGGGAGTTATAAGGGTTTGGAATAAATCCAGAATCCACAGTCTGATTGTCGGTAAAACTGTTTTTGCTTATATGTTTGGTGTGTGTGTGCGGTTCCAAATCGCAGTACGCACAAGTCATCAATAATTCAGGATTCTTCAACACTTAGCAATATCCTAGAAGCTGAAAATTTCAAGTTACGGTCGAAAAAATGTATGAAAGTGGGTCTGAATACCTCTAGTCATCCTGAATTTGCAGATAACCAACTGTGAGCACGATTAGGATACTCCTCACGCACGCTTAACCAGGAAATTGCGCTCCGCTAATGCACTGTCCTCCTATTGATTGTCGTTTCTTTGCTGCCCCTTACATGTACACCCGAAATTTCTCGAAAACTATGGAGCACCGGAGGCAAACTTTCGTACAAAAATCTAACTCTTTGGTATCTTTTGGAAACGCCAGAACCGCCTCACGTTATCACCATTTTAGTTAAATTCATTTAAATCACCTTCGACGTGATAGGAACCGCGATAAGTGCTCCATAATTTGTTCGGGACCGCAAGTGTCACACGGCCAACGTAACCACTGCGGTTTGCGACGCACCCAGGTATGCATAATCTCGTGTTGCATTTCGATTCCAAAATCAACTAGTTGAAGCATCATTTTTGGCAAAACGTGTGTCAACGGGAATTACCGGCCCTACCAGGATCCGCTTGGAGGACTGTCGTCGATATGGATATCGGGTAATTATAAGCTACTTCCGATTTTTCAGTAGCTGAACGAACGAATCAGTTTGAACACCCATTGCCGAACGTGACGTTGGCTATCCTCGAATTTTTCATTTTTTAAAATAAACACTAAAGTTTTTCAACGGCGCACGCTATCGCATCGGCACGGCGCGAGACTGTTTGTTTAATAATGGAAGCTTTGAAATGGCGCCGACCAAACACAGCACCTTCTGTGGGCGTTGTCGAGTTGCAGAAATCCGCCGCTGGCCACCTGCGTTCCAATTTGGCTCGTTCGCCGATTACAGGAAACACGAAATTGTTCCACGTTAGCAAATTTGCAGTGAAACAAGACTATGTCAAAATTTCTTTCACTGGCATTGATGTTGGCGGTAATCGTGATGTATGGTTCTGTTCTGGTAATGGCAATGCTTTGCCAGTGCACTCATGGTGATACCATTCTGGGTGCGCTGAAGGATGAGCGTCATCCATGCAAAACGAAAGGTACGTTTACCCCTAATTAGGGCGAAATGAATAAATCTTCAGAATACCGTAGACAATGCAAATTTTGTAACGACTCTTCTGTATTAGAAAAAAGCACTGCACCGTCTTACTTTTTGGTTGTCGCATGCTGAAGCTAATATTAACGAAGTTCCCCATTCGAGATAATCGGTGACCTTTTAAAAAAGCTGGCGTCGGAAAAAGTCCACCGAAATACGCAGCTGGAATGGACGTAACAGAGAAAAAAATCAAGGTTTTGAGGAAACTGGTTTCGGTTTGCAAATAGTGATCGGCCAGTTTTTCGCCTCCTGGAGGTCTGCTTCCATTTGCACCCCGAAATGATGAAACGAATTTTACCCAGCTGACTTTTGGTTACGCTCCCGTCAGGTTCGGATTGGTGGCTATTATTTTTAGTAGTATGCGCAACAAAATCCGCACGGAAGCAGACTCATGGCTATAATCTAACTTCTTAGACACCAAATACCATAAGTCTCCACCAAACGGCACCAAAAATCCAGGTGAGCAATGATCAAGCAAAGTCAGCCTCGGGCGACAAACGATTTGGTTGCACAAATGGACGCGGTTGTGAAGTGGCACTTTCCACAGAGCACTTGATCCTCAAATCACCTGTATTCTTATCTTTCTGTTTATTGATCTATAACTAAGTCACCTGTTTTATAGAAGTCCGGTCCCCTGGTGCTCCCTAGGCTCCAGTGGTTTGATTCTCGTTCAAGGTATTACACCTCCCAATGAATCAACAAATCCTTAGCAGGTCATCCAACCGAACCGGATGAGATCACTGCGACAAACGCATATGCATCCTAAAACCCAATGAACCACCAGACAACCAAATGAAGTTCTCAAACAGAATCACCACGAATTTCGGGTCAAGTGGTTGAGGCATGCGACGAACAAAGAGTACGAGGATAGAAAAACCAGTCACTTTTTCGTTTTGTGGCTTGAATAATTCCGATGACATTTCACTACAGCGCCAGTTGAGTGTAAAAACAGATTATTCGAAATACAAAACAAGTCCCGCCGAAATGCAAAACCAAGTAGGGACCGATAGGAAGAAGGTCCATCCGAATTCCAGAGATAATGAATCTCACCATTTAGGGTATTCTGCGAGCCTAACGCTTGTCAAACCCAGTAATCCACATGTTTGGATTACTGAAGAGTAATACCACCAAATCGAAGGAAGAAACGTCAGTCACTAGAGTCTATTTCGAAACATAAGGTAGGGTGATAAGAAAATAGATGGCAGATAGAAATAAGTTGGTCAGGACTATCCTAGAGCCGGACGATCAGAGACAAGATTCTGAAAGATCCCACTCCAGCAAATGAGGCGTCAGATACGTGATAATAATGGAGGCACCTGAAACGTCAGAAAAAGTGTGGATCAGGTCGAGTTGGAATTAGGTAAGGTTTAATCGGTGTTAGAAAGCTACATCTGAGGTAGTCATTCACGTGGCACTCTATGGAAGAGTGGAATCGCTAGTTAATTTCATTCCGTTCTGCAAGAGGATCCATTGATCATATATTCATTCTCCAACAGGTCCTGGAGCAGAGATACTGCTTTCAACCAACGCTGGTCGTCCTCTAACATGAACCCTGTCTTTGAGTAGGTTGGTCATCAGACAATGTGGCAAACAAAAGTATCCTTGAAAAATTATCGGCTCTGTTCAAGGCACTGGCAAACTGTTTGAATTGATAGTTCACCAATCAAGCTGGGCCGATGACGTGGGGCAGTTTCACGATGTCTGTGATGAGAAAGAAAGCCAACCCTCTGAGAAAATTGGAAGTACTTTTTGAGTAGCTTGTTTCCAGGAAGTGAAATGTTATGGAAAAAAACATGTCTCGAAAAAGCCTCCTCGATGATGTCTCCTCGCCGGACACTCGACAGTGTAGTTGGCGAATGTAACTCAGCAAGCATTCAAAAGTAGACCAAGCGAATTAACGGTTTTAAGCAAAATAGGGAACAATTCATTTGGCCCAAACTAGCATACTATTTCACATTCAAGCGTGGCGCATATTTCGTAGACAGCTGCCACGCGACCCACAGGAAAAATGGAAAGGGGGTACGAATGTTCTTAGAACTCCTAAGCCTAAATGGGAACAATCGATGCGACCCAGACGGATTGGAACCAAAGACCTAAGTGTTAATGGTCCGCGCCTCACTATCCGAGCCACCCCGAGCGTCTAGCACTGGGAGGCTACAACCAACTGAAAGAGAACTTTGGTCCGCTAGGGAAAATAATGGAGCAGATATAAGTCTTTGGTTAAGACGGATATTTTTGTTAGGTTATATACAGTTGCCCATATTTTGTGTGTGAATGCAGATAAAGCACAACCCCGCAAACTGGAGTGTAGAAAACAAGGGATCACAACGGCACCAACAGAACAGGGGGATATGGAGACAGTCTGTGCTGAACATTCGGCACATTTACTCACCAGCCCTTCGGAAACAAGTCATTAATTCCAGACCAGCTCGCTTCAGGTCCACCGCACCAGCTTTGGCAGCATGCATGAGCATAGCGTATTCACCAGAAACATGATACACGGCCAGTGGATGGTAGGGAAGCTAAGGGAAAAGGAAATGAAAGAATTAAAAGCATGGGGAAAGGACAGTGGTGGATGGATAAATTGGCATCTAGCGGGAAAAAACTAACAGCTGAAACAGACAAAGTATAAGCTCAAAACAGCTTGGTTACGTGAGTTTGAGCGGTGAACAGGGCTTGTTTTCAATAGGTTATCCAACAATCATTACGGTATTCAATACCAATCCGCGAAGAGGACGTAGAATGACAGTGACTTTTTAGATTTTTCAAAATAGTCTATTTTATCACTATGTTGCCCCTTGTGTCTGACTAGATTGAAAATAGGTTGACGGTCGGACGATGTGTCATTCACGTAGCATTACTTTCGAGTCGAACAGTATTACCTTTTGAAAGTCTTCAAGCTTAACAAAGCTTGAAGCTTGTGGGTATTCACAGAGGGTCGGGCTAAAGGTCATCCTACTGCCTTCAAAGCTCGTTTCCGGGCTTGCAGAAGGAGGGTCGACTGGCCGAAAAGGGATGGACGGTTAGGAGGTCGTCGTTTGAGCTGCCAGGCGAACTAATCATATCGTTCAAGCCCCTTAAGATACGATAATTCAGGCGTGTCCAACCAGGTGCAGTGGGGATCAAGCGGTCACCATTCTGCAAGGCAAGTAGTCCCGACAGCACCCAGACGTCTCGTGATCTCTTTCATACCCCCCTGCAAAGTCAAAGGTTGCCCCCTTCTCTGCTTCCGCTACTCTGAATTGGGCTCGGAAAACAGCATTCTCCCCGGCAAACAATGGTTCGGCATGCGCAATACATGGCCTAACTAACGCAGCTTCTGGTGCTGGACGCATTCTTCAATGGAAGTTCCCGTTGCACAACCGAACACTGGCTTTCTAACCACCTCATTACGGATTCGTCGGTACCAACCTACATTAGCTATGTTTCTGAGAGGTTTCAGTTCCACTGCTCGAACAGGCCAAGTCTCACAGCCATACAACGAAACAGCCCGTACTGTAGCCTGATACACACGTCCATTGAAATTGAGGGACGTACTGCTTTGACGCCATAGGTGTCTCACATTAGCAAACGCGATCCGACCCTTACAGATTCTCGCATTCACCTCATAACCGCATCATTATCCTTGCAAACCACTAGCCGTAATCAGCTTCCTGGATCCACAAGCAGCGTTTAATTCAGTCGGTTATGTTTATGGCGCTGCCAAATCACCTTTACTTGTAAGCTCACGATATTCCATCGGCGCGTAAAGATCTCTATCTATCATCATCTATCTGAAGTGGTGTCCAACAGAGTCGCCTTCTCCTGCCTGTTCTTTCTTAATTTTGCAATTGAACTGATAAAGGGAATCGAGCTACTTTTCAGAAAAGACCTCACCTGCCTAGAGTACGCGGATAACATCCTACTTCTTGATTTGAATGGATGGCATCGGAAACGGATTTGGCGGCTAACAGTGGTCGAAACACTAGACACCTGCACACTGTAGGAAGCCTCAAACGGATTGCGCTGAGCCGAATGTGGTGCTGTGAGCAAGCCCCTTGCGCCTGTTTAAATTCAAGGGAATATGATCGCGGAAGAACGCGCAGAGGGCTACAGCAAGCAAACATCCGGGCCTAAAATTGATGACATGATGACATAACAATGGGCACCGGCACCATTTGCCTGTTTATCGAGGCACTCGCGTCATCCGTCAATTCGTTCAGCGCAATATCACACACCCCCAGTAGCGCACAAGACAGGTGTTACCGGGAGCCGCCCATTAGCACACTGTTGAGGTATTCATGGTTGAGTTGGTAGTATCCGGTGAACCCAACGGCTAATGATGTTATCATTTTTAGGATGACAATGTCGGGTGGAACAAAGTTACCTGGGTTACAGAATGTTGCGTTTATCAACTGCACCGGTAAGTACGCTGGTGACCCACAAAACTGATCCAGCCAAGGTGAATTCGCCCGCACACTGCGTAAGTCCATATGGTCAGGGTTGCATTCAGAAGATTTAATACTTCCGAATGCCCGCCAATTTTCCGACATTGCGAGGCGTCACGTCTCAGAGCTTCTCACGCCTGTTTGGATAGCAGCTTGTCATGCTATTCTGTTTTGTGCGCTTATGACCTAAAATGGAAGCTACAGTTTTTCAGACTTACCTAAAGGCTGCCCCAATGGCGCAATGTCAGCGTCGAGGATTCCGAACTGTTTTCCAGCCGGCCATAGACCATTCGTTTTCGGATGCGAGTTTCTGCCATTCGTTTCAAGTGGGCCAAACAGCAGAGCTGCTTCCCAATCATGATGCATTCAGCTCCAACAGCATTTAGTTTTCAAAAGAGTTCGGTGTTCGGGATTCTGTCAGTCTGCTTGATCCGAAGGGTCTTGCGCAGACGGTGCAAGTGAAGTCGATCAAGAACCCAAAAACGTCTGCCTACTGTCCAGGTATCGCTACCGTACAATAGTGAAGACTGCACAACAGCTCAACAATGCAATCTTGGTGCCTAAGCACAAGTGATGAGTGCTCCAAAAGTGTTTCCCAAAGCAACCAAATACAGTGCTGGCTTTTGCAATTCATGCGTTCATTTCACTGTCAAGTGTTAGGCCTGCGGATATTGTGCTGCCAAGGTAAGAAAAATCTGTACAACACGTTATCTCACGACCATATGGCGGAATATGTGCTGTTTTATGTTGAATCCCCGATACGGGCCGACAGAAGACAAACGCTTTAGAAATACTTATACTTAAGCCAAAGTGAGACGTCACTTAACCAAAAGCCAGCAGTTGTAATTCTACTTAGGAACGCGAATATAACGCACAGTTGTCTGCAACAAGCAGCATACGGACAGTGGAATCGAGCAACAGTGCCTTGGTCGTTGAAGGCTTCGAATCAGACAGATAATCATCCAACCTTTATTAAATTGATATGCCACCTTCACAAAGGCAAAACACTTATGCGCAGATAGTTGTTAAATATAGGTTGAAAAGGGCTGTGGCGAGAATACACCAGTATCGATTAGGAAATCGTTCAAGGTAGTTGCTTGGGTACCCAACCGGGCTTCCAACCCAATGTGAAATGTTTCGATGACGTCCTGAAATTCGTCTGGACCGCCAAACGTCCACAAGATGATCCACAATGCGTCTCTGTTGATTGGGTCAAAGGCTTTCGAGAAACCCACAAGCAGTCAATGGGGAGGCTGATTTCGTTCACGGCATTTATTTGGCGGTAAAAATTAAGTCAGTCGTACTACGACCACATCGAAGTCCGCACTGGTATTCCGGAATGTTTTCCTCCAAGATACCAGCGATTAGTCAATTAGGCAGGATACGTGCCTACTGTGCATGGGGGACTGACCCCACGGTAGTCGTAGGTCTTCCGTCGACTTCATTTCACTTTATACAGAGGAAGTCTTTCGAAAGGCCTTCCAGCTTCCAAATTCTGCGTATCAAGTGAAGAATTTCGTTCTGCAGTGCAAACCCTCGAGGCGTGAACAGTTTCAACCAAGTCTTCAAGTCCCTTCGCTCACGCATTTTGCAGTTGGTCTATGGTTCTCAGTAGTTGTGGCTGCATGTAAGTCAGCCAAACAGGTCCTCAATAAATGCTGGGGAAGATGGGCTACATAGCTCAAATCAACATCTCCTAACCGATTGAGTAGTGTTCAAAAGTGATATCCCCAAGATGCCAGCATTTCATTGGGCTTGTTAGACTTTTCGCTGGTCTGCTGAAAATACTGGACTTTCAGACCATCGAGTTGCTTCAGTCCGGCAAGCAATTCTTTGTGACAACGGCGATCAGCAACTTTGCCAGTGTCTGGCGATCAAAGATGTCCCTTCCAAATTTCTATCCCTTATGAGAGCACTGTATGCGAACTCCTGTGAGCGCGTACGAGTATACGGGAAGCTCTCGCCTGAGTTCACCAAGTCTAATGATGTAAGACAAGGCTGTCCTCTTTCCCCTTTCCTCTTCAACTTTGTTATTGATATGCTGCTTGAAATTTCTCTGCCTGCCTCTGAAACCTCGGGAGTCGAAATGCTCCCGGGACGTTCCCTCACACAATGAGTATGCAGACGATATTGCTCTCCTTGGTTCAGATCCCTCAAAAATGCAAACCGTTTTAAATGACCTAAATAACTCTGCCGCACGGTTTGACATGCGCTTCACACCTGCAAAGTGTAAAGTGCTGCTACAAGACTGGATGGGATCAAACCCAATCCTCATGCTTTTAGCTGAGCCAATCGATGTGCTAGATAAATTTGTTTACCTGGGCAGCTGTATAAGTTCCGGTGGACTGGCTGGAGATGAGATTATTTCTCGAATTGGAAAAGCTAGGGCAGCTTTTGCCAACCTCCGACACCTATGGCGCAGACGTGACGTCAGTTTGTCTGTCAAAGGCAGGGTTTACACCGTGGTGGTCCGATCCATACTGCTTTACAGATCAGGGACGTGGCCCCTACGCGCAGAAGACATACGGAAGATGTCAGTGTTTTACCATCGGTGTCTCCGAAGCATTGGTCAGGTCTGGTGGGAACATCGGATTAGTAATGCTGAGGTACGGCAGATGGCCTTAGGAAGAACGGACTCTCCCGCGATAGACGAATTACTCACAGTTCATAGGCTGCGCTGATTGGGACCTGTACTCCGCATGCCAGAAGACCGTCTGCCTCACAGAGCTCTTTTTTCACAGCCATGTGCTGAGTGGAAGCGACTGAGAGGTGGACAGTGTATGACCTGGCAACGAAGTACGAAAACACTAACCAGTAAACTTAGACGGGTCGGCAGCTACCGCCTCCCTAGATGGTGACCCCGGGACTCAAATCAGCAGTGGTTAATGACAGTGGCAGAAATGGCCCAATCGCGCAGTCAGTGGCGCTCGTGTATCAAAGCTATCGCCTTCAATGCGTAGCTACCCAATTTCCAAACAAACTGAACATGCCTTCGCCTCCAAGGCTTGGTTGTACGTTCCACATTCCCGTTTTCCGGTGATCGAAACTGTAGCAGCTGAAATCAATTTGCCTATGGTACACGGTTCATAGCTGATAAATTGAATTGGATTGATTGTTGTTTTCCAAAGGTCCTGGCGCTTCGGAGTTCCTTTCAGGACTCCATATTTGTCGGATCTCGGGGTGCTTTAACGAATAGCAAATTCCTCTCCTCAATCAGGGTGGATATCCATGGGTCACTCTCCTCAAATCAATCTCGTCCCCGTCCTTGTCTTGGTCCAACTGTACTCACGATAGCCATATGAGTTTCCTGGTACTCGGGTTCATTGGCTTTCAGGTGTTTGGGACTGTTAACCGTCAGTCTCTGCGCTAGATCTTCGCAAAGCGCCCATGAAGTTTCCTCCATCTTCAGCTTCCTTACATCCAACTTGGAATTGTTTCTTCCTGGTTTACAACGTGACAGTTTTCCGCATGCAATGCGTACTTTAGCACACACGAAGGAGTGATCCGTATTGCGTTAAGCTTCATGCATCACTTTTGTGATCAGTACATTACGGAGACCTCTTCGCTGCACAATGACATGGTCGGTCTCCGTGCCCACTTCTTAGGTGAGTCCAGGCGGTAAGTGAGGTCCACCCATAATGAACCGCGAGTTTGTTATTGAGAGTTCGAATGCTGAACACATAAGTAATAATTTTCAAACTTGTCGTTCATTGATTCGATTCCGAATGAACCCAGTACCGTCTTCCATCTTTCTCAGTCCCTGCCAACCGGTGCATTGAAATCATCCAAAAGGAATAGGGAGTCGCTTGGAAGTGCAGATATGACCGGGTCTGATAGCCGGTCGAACATTTTGTCCTTTTCCTCATCTGAGCTGATAAATTTAGGAAGCCCTCACATTGACAGGCAAAATTGAAAGTCCATGATTCTCGTGTTGGTGCATTTCGTTGGTTTATTTAATCTGCAACTTCGAATCCGACACGGTGTTAATTTCAGCTTTTGTGTGTGGTTACACTCCAGCAGAAGGCATAACCAGAGCCAGCCTCAGGTAGCTTCCCTTGATCAGCCTAACGGGTCTTACTGAGTGCAGCAAGTTTTATCCTGTACACTTTAGGTGTTTTGCGAAAGAACAGTTCGCCTTTTAGGTTCACCTCCTCCATCCCTATTCAGGAGAATCCCCATGTTCCAGGCTTTGAGCCGGAGAAGACGTGTCTTGCTTGCTTTTACATCCGCATCATGAGCAGGGAGGTGGGGATTCTCGATGGTTGGGCCTAGAAATAGGGGTTTATTTCATATATCTCATACTGAGTCGTTGAATTCAAGGCTTGACCCACGACACAGTGGAGGGCATGGAAGTCTGACTCCATCGCATAAATTAGGTGCGACCGTAGTGGATAATCAATCAGTGGTCACGGCCAACCGTTTGGTGATCGGAGTGTGCTGCTTTAACAGTCCTTGTCTAACTCGGCCTTCCTAGGGAGAAAGCAACGTCACTACTTCCATAAGTATGGACATGCTGGTCGCCTGAGAAGAACATCTTACCGCCTTCCCACTCTCATTGCGGAGAACAGTACGACTTAAACGCCCACCGCAAAATACGATTTCTCGTAGTACGAAGACTAGCTATTCTTCGCCAGACTGATCCTCGGTGACCTTTCTGGAATGGCTAAATCTTAAGAAACTATGTTCCAGCCAATACAGCTCGCAAGATCATTACGCCACTGAGACCCGACCATCACGGCAAGGTGTCAAGGTAGGGAACATGTTAAATGATTGCGATTTGTATCATCAAAGTAAAAAGTTCTATCTAAAGACTGTACGGATACACCAGCCGCTGCGGCCCCACTGTTGGGAACTTCTGCTGGCATATTGACGACGGCGTGAATCCTAAGGTTGGAAAAGCTCGTTTGGCCTTCCTTCAGCCGAATCAATTGGGCACCAGCGTGATGTTAATCTATCGGGGAGTGTACAAAGCCGCAGTCAGGCCGGTGCTATTGTGCGGATTCCAAACTTGGTTACAAAAGACGAATATCTGCTTTCAGCCATCGATGGTCACGCAGCATTGCACACGTGTGGTGGAAAGATATAATTTCCAACGCTGAAATACGGAGAGTCGTCTGGTGAACCTTTCATTGGCAGTGTGATACACTCACACACGTTGCGCTGGATCGGTCATTTACCAAGTAGGTAAGGAGACTGCTTCCTCGGACGGGTCTTATTCGCCCTAGCAGGACTCGGAGTAGAGGGAAGAAACCACAGGCTGGAATGTGGCGAAGTAACAGTTTTACTTAAAGATGGATAAGCTTACACGTTAGTGTATGTCATCTGTCAGAATGAAAAGCTAAAGGTTCACCCAACCAATAGTCATAGACATTCGCCGAGAAAGCTAAATCAATAAACAAGTGGCTCTTCTTTATTTTCTCAATCACCTCCACACCTTAAATGTACTCTTCTCGTTTAATCTTACACACTTCGTCATTCTGTTCCTCCTCAATCGTCGGTGGCTAGAAGATGTGGCGACCTGAATTTCAGCAATCAAACATGGTTCACCTCTGAATGACAGAACAGAGAAAATGGGGTTTCATTACGCTGAAGAGTCAACCTACACGACTAGAAATCCCTGAAATGGGCTACACAAGCTTGTAATGATATTGAGGGTGGGATTTTTGTGTGGCGGGATTACCGCGGTCAGTTCTAATATGGGATAGTAGTAGCCAACATTCAAAGATCACTACATAATACAGCAGAACGCTCTTACAATGTACAGGTTTTGAGTACCATCCACGTCGTATGAAGGGCCGTTACGTTGACCACTTCCTGCTGAAAAATCGCTCTTGTTAAGACTAGAAAGATTCAATTTACCTAAGATTCTGTTGTCGAAACGAGTGTACAAAACGGGCTGGCGGTGGGCACTGGCTTAACTGAACAGCGGAGCAGGAATACGTCCCACAGATTAATTGAGAAGTACACAGAAGAAAAGTAACGTGGGATGAAAGTGAGTAAGTAACTTGGGATTGTACAAAAATGAATAGTGATTCGCCAGTAAATTATTTCGAATACGGACCTCCCCTCGAAAGGAATACGTCGAACGTTTCCATGGTGAATGGGAAAACATTAGCATTCATACTCCCTCGGGAAGGATGGTTTTTCAGCAAAAGTCACACAGGAAACTCCTTGTGATAACAGTTAATTTTTGTCTAAGTATGGTGACCCAGGATGCTCTACTGGCTACCAAAGTATCAACAATTTAGGGTGCTTCCATTAAAATTGAGAAACCGACTTTGCATATATGACCACGAAGTGACAGCTAGTTAGAATTGGGATACATCCAACCGAAGAGGATATGATGACAAACCAATATACTATATCGAAGAATTTGTGTTCATAATTGTTTCATAACCGATAAATCTGGAAATCATCAGTCAAACAACTAGAAGATGGCATGGAATCAAAAAGGGAACCAGACCGCTATTAGGATCAGGTTCAGCATGAATTAATGAGCTTTCAGACACTTTCGCCTCCAGCAACATCCATATCCCCATTGTTGTGAGGAGATAATACTTCGAACGGGTTATTCATGTGTTTTGGTAGTTTGATCCACCCCCCCCCAAATAGAGACCTTCTAGTAGAATAGCCCGCTTCGGTCAGAACGCCCGGATGCTCCCTGTTGGAGGAGACCATCGAATGTAGATGTGATAAGAAACGAAGTTCAGGAGGAACTAACAAAGTCATCGAGACGTTATCATCTCTCGTGACTAAGTCTGATTCTCAGGATAAGGATAAACCTCGATCACAATGTGAGCAGTCATGAATCCACACTGCGACAACCTGAGGACAGAACATGAACCATCAGCGGCCAGAATATACTGTCGTGGCAGCTGGGCTCCCCGGTCGGGTTACAAGAAGGGATGACAGTGTTTGTAACTCAAACGTTTGGTAGATATGGCCCAAAACTGCTACCAGTGTCAACGCTTTGGTTCAACAACTCCTAGCGTGTTCCGTTCAATTTACACAACTGCCCGCTTTGGACTTTATTTTGCTTATTTTCTATGTCAGACAGAGTTAGGCGCAATTTTGTTCCTGAGTTATGTATAAAATAAACATGTGGTTAGTTAGCATCCGATGGGGATTTGACCGCCAAAAGTGGTTGGACAATTGGACGACTCAGCATAGTTATGCTAACACAAACGGTTGGAAAAGGGATGAGCCTGTGAATCCGATGCAAACCCGAAAGTGTAAGATCGGCCGGAAAACTAACCGGGACCTGGTGGGATACATCAGTTGGTCCAAACATGAAACTATAGTGAGCACTAGCATCGCGTCAGGCAATGAAGCACTGGTGTCACCGGTTGATTAGTCTACGTTTCAGTATAATAGCGCACCCCCCCTGCACACAATCACCAATTCATATCCACAGACGGATGGACTATTTTGCTTACCACAGACAAACAGTCATATATATATATATATATATATATATATATATATATATATATATATATATTGCACATGCAGTGCATGTAGTGACGGAAAGGAAATATGCTGAAAATTTTGACGACAACTGCTATACTTCAATGCTGGGTTTGTAAAGGAATTCAGTGGCTAATAACAGCGAGTGGGGTGAGTCAAACTCGCAAGGAGAAAAAGAGCCTAAAGTGCCGCCCATACCAAAGCTGGATATCAGTGGGATCAGCAACCCCCAATGATACCAACAAACTCCCGAGGAGCTGAAAACTGAAGCAAAATGCGCAGATTCCCCCGTCCCTCAAATGCCGAGAAGGAATGGACGCTTAAGCAAATGAATAAGTAATAAAGGTGCAAAAAGTGTGGAGAGCTTTCGACAATGGAACCGAATTCTGACGGAGTTATCTCTGTTTTAAACATAGTGAAACGAAAGCCCAGGTAAGTTGCATTACGTACCAGTCGAACAGAACAGCAGCCACCTGATGTTACACACCATAGCAAGCCAATACACAATATCTTCAGTTAGACGAACAGGTAAAACGGTAAAGCTAGGTGAAAATGGATGCCTTCGGACTGTACAGAGACCAGCGCAGCGCCAACCGGTACCGCCTGTAAAAAGGTTGCTAATGGTGATGGAGAACCGGATCCACAAGAATCCACTATGGTTTCACCCTGGGAGAGGACAGTCGCATTCACTAACCAAAAACAGTCGTTATCCCTGCTGTCCTGTCCTCGCGGCAACTGGAACCAAAACACTCACCAAGAAACTTACTCTAAGCCACACGAATGCACATAATTCGCCAATGGATTTACTGCTTATGTCTATCAGCGCCACTTGCGAGCTGCACGCGTAACTTCCACAGCGAGCCAGACGTTGTTGTCATTTAGATACTTAGAGGGCAACAGCACTAATTGCAATGGAGCACCAGAGGATTCGATAAATCCCCCAATTTCAAGTACGACTGTTTGGTAGGTGAAAATGCGGTGGTTCGTTTCCCTACTCACATACTTGGACCTTGCACCTTCAAGATTTACGGTATATCCCACTATATGTCGGTCAACAAAGACAAAGGAAGCATATGACAGAAAGCTCACCTGCTGTCGCACTTCACTCAGAATGTCCAAATAAGGTGTTCCGGGTTTCACCATGATTATATCTGCGCCTTCCTGGGCATCACGAAGCTGCAGAAAGAAAGCAAAATTATCCTGGCACTAAAAATAGTCTCCCCTGGAAAGGCTGGAAACTGTCCTGAATTTCATCAGCGACATGGTCCAAGACACCATAATAAGTAGACGGACACAACAGATGGTATGAGACAAGCCATTTTTCGAGATACCACCGAATGAAAAACACATCCGAACCTGAATTGGTTTTATCGGGTTCATACACCGATAAACGGTGGACTGTACCCACAACTGATTTACCACGCCGACCGCTTTCTTTGGCTAGTTTGGTGAACTGCGGAAATGGGTGGAATATCGAATGGTGGTTTTAGTGAGTCACGTTGTCGACCTCTTTCGTATGCTTTTAGTGCTAAGCACGTACTGTGGTGATGAGATAACGATGAGGGAAGATCTGGGATGCAACTTCAAGTGCGTAACCACGTCACCACAAATAATTAAGGAGTGAGGCTGGTTCAAAGCCTAAAGAAAGCTACAGGGAAGAGGATGTAATGAATAAATGTGAAGCTAATCGAGCGAAAAGGACGTGCCAAATTGGGGCAGCAAATATTAATCAGCACTTTCTGGCAACTAAGCTCAGAACACTGCCTAGTTGCGCATCGCGCCATTGAGGACTATTGAATCCAAATTGTCTTTGGATCCTCACAGACTAGTCTGCTACACATCATGCATACAAGCAGAGTGCATAGAAACAAAGCTAATGAATCATAATATACAGTGAAGTGACGTTCAGCACTCGGTTCGCACAATAGGAAGCGAAACCGGGAGTTAGTATAACAAGAAGCCAGACAATTGTTTATTCACTAGTTCACACTCACACACGACCGTTTATATATTGTCTGGATTCGGGAGCGCACCATAATCCATAGCCGCCCATTTGCTGCGCAAGTTTTCCATATGAACTGATGCCTTGGACGGGGTAGTCGGATAAACACTTCCGTGCATAACTCCGGTTGCCGCATACCCATTGTTCTCGCTCATGACTTACGGGAAAGCACCCTGTTACGGAAGTCATCACGTAGCTTCATTCTCGGGTGGTTATGATTTATTCGGCGGTCTGTTGTCACTTTGTCTTGTAAACTGGCCCTCCTTCGCGTTTCGAACATTTTTGCCTCGTGGTCGTCAGTTTGACGCATTGGTATGATAGCCATTGGTCCCGGTTCTCTTCTGAAATTTTTTCGCCGTCTTGTTCTTAACGGCAGCTCAGGTAAGTCCCTATATCAGCCTGGCGATTATTATCAGCATTGGCCACGGGTGGAACACATCCACGAATTAATTTATGCACACGGACCTAGGGTTAGATGTTTGACAGCAATTTCCTCATGGATAGCTAGCGTACGTCTACGAGCTAACGAACGACACTGGGGTACCCTGTACATGGTCGTGGACGCGTTCTGGTTCCAGCCTTTGACCATTGTCAACCGAGCGTGCTTTAACCGCACTGAAAATCGCTACCTATATAAACCAGCTACTGTGGAAAAGATTTCTCCATCCTTGCGTAGGAGCGACATTTTAAATCTTCAGATTATTTTAAACATAAAATAAAGACCGGTCACTCATACCGACCAGTCCCCTAATAACGTACACATTCGGATGTGTATTGGATATGTACATCGAACGGTTGTGGTCTGTCATTGGTTAATCCAGTCTAAACGTGCAAAGACAGCTGACTGCAAAACACAGACTCCTCAATCAAGATAATCCGAGCGAAATGACTAAACTGTCTCACAGGGAAGTGATCCTTCTAGGGAAGTTTTGCAGAATTCATTCCCAATATTCGGAAAATGACGTCAAAAACGCTATTCGTACTGAAAAACAGGCCGCAAAGCGTGAACAGGGGAGGTCTCTTGACTTATCCGACAAAGACAAAGAGTACGGACAACGCATGACATGCAGACGCAGCATGCAACACATAACAAAGGGCCTTAGCTGCAATGGCGCTTGTCTGCTGTGTTGGGGTGTCAAAGATCAACCAAGTCAATGGTCGCAGATGCTAACCAACACTGCGATGTTGTACCTATTCTCTTGTTCTTAATCAGTAACCCTGTGCTGAGTGGAAGCGGCCGAGAGGTGGACAGTGTATGACCTGGCAACGAAGTATGAAAACATTAAGCAGTAAACTTAGTCGGGTCGGTAACTGCCGCCTCCCTGGATGAAGACCCCAGGACTCAACTCATCAATGGTTAATGACAATGACAATGACAATCGTGCAGTCATTGGCGCTCATGCATCAAAGATATCGCCTCCAAGGCTTCACTGTATGTCTCGCACTCTCCCACTTTCCGGTGATCGAAACTGTAGCAGCTGGGACCATTGTGAATATGGCACATGGTTCATAGCTGACAAATTGATTGGTTGGATCAGTAATCCGTCGTTCTTTTTAAATATTTTGTTCATAAAAAAGGTTATTTTACACCACCCACCGCCATAAACGGGGTGACCGGAACCACCATACGTACGTACAAGGTTGTGAAACTGAACTGAACGGAACACATCAGCCTCGTGAGAACAGTCGTTTTCCTGTCCCAGCACAGTTAATCTGTTAAGTTCACACCGAAACGTGGAAATCATGAGACTCGAGTTTCGGTCTTGTGAATATACTTGACCTTGCTGCTTTCTGAACTGTGGGCGTGCGTATCGAACGTGTTCTCACTAGTCCATTAGCAGATATCGAACAAACCTGAATTGTCACATCCGAAAAGGCAAGCCAACCACAAGAGTTAGGTTTTCGGATTGAGTCAGCAACCGCTTAGACCAAGAACATCTCGGTTCATGATTCACGGAAAACACATTGTTCATGAATCCTAAAACGGATGAAGCAACTCCGCAGCTCTGTTTCTGTGGTCAAAAAACTTCAAAAAAGATAGGTAGTTTTCAGTCAATTGGAAAGAGTTTGGAACTGATTGAGAAATCATCGTCTCAGAAGGGCTTGGCAAACGATCAGTAGTTTTAACTGGGCAACGTTTCGCTTTTGACACAGACGCTTCATCAGGTCACTTTCTGATTACCGTACACCACCAAGTGTCAGCTCGGCTGATCCAAGACCATTCTCCACACGCTTGCCAGTTCTACGCCTTTTATCCTATTTACACCAGGATGCATGGCGATTTCCACTGTCTCAGCTATCAGTCTCTGTGGCGTAGACCGTAGTCGTTGCATCGAAACTTCAACATTTTCTGAATCTACTTTGTGTCCCGTAACTAGTGCATGTTCCGTTATTGTTGAGTCTTTCAGTAACGCTCAATATTCATCTGCGTTTCTCGGTGGCCTGTTTGTTTTTCTCCTGTGCTCTCCGATTCTGGTGTGAAGTTCCCCGGCTGTCTGTCTTATATAGACCTTAATTCAGTCGTTACACTTAATTTTGTAGACACAGTCCCTGGTTCTGTTCGCCGAGAGGCGATTCTTCAATTGCACCAATGCAGAGCGCAAAGTTCCCTTGTCTCGTTACATCACGACGAAAGTGTCATCTACATAACGCCAGAATATCTTGGGTGGGTACGTTGCCCAGTTAAAAACTACCGCTTGTTTACGAAGCGGAAGTCGGTTGTTTCCTCAAAGCGAGTTGCTTAATCTCTTCAGTAGGCAAACGTCGCGCTCCTCGGAACATGTATACATATCCAGATTTATCATAGTGCGGACTATGTCACGATATAAAATCGATATCGACTACTAAAAAACTCACGATCACATCATTTAAGAATCACTCTAAACATGGCTGCATACTAGGTAGACAGCTCTCGTCCTGGGTTTGAGTATTTCCAAGGTCATGTTGCCGATATTTTGCAACACAAGCTTTGCTTGCCTCTCCAACATTTCTGCCGTCTAGTGGTAGGAAAAATGGGCACCTGAGACCTAACTTGGATTTAAAACTACTCACTTGTATTCCGTCCTCAAGTACTTGATCTTTGTATTTGGTCTGCAGGTTTTAGCAACAGTTTAGTGGCAAAATGGTATCTGGGCCAGTATCCAGTCAGCATTTGGACAGCGGACTCGTATAACACTATTTTAGTCAGAAGACTATTCGAGTTGAATAACAAGCCATCCGACGGCTATCGAATTTTCAACTAAGATTTCGTTCTGTAAGTTGGGCGAGAAGCACTGAGACCCCTAACCGCACACCAACACTTGTCAGTTCGGCTGATCCAAAATCGTGTTGGTGTGCGGTTATCAGAAGGAGTCATCAACACAAGTAGCTTAGATCTGAATTGCACTTAAACCCAGCCACCTTCCTTCTCCCAGCTAAATTGTCGTAGCACTCAGAAGCCCACACAGACCAACGAAATCTACCAGTGACACCCAAGGTGAATCATCAATTGAAGCTTCTTGAAGCGGAAGATAAAGAAACCAAACCAGATCGAAAATAATTTGAAACTCCCCAACCCATCAACCGCAATATTTAGGCAACCACGCTAACCGACAAGACCCTTTAATTGACATTTAACACTGAT
Source organism: Opisthorchis felineus (assembly GCA_004794785.1). Lineage (NCBI taxonomy): Eukaryota > Metazoa > Platyhelminthes > Trematoda > Opisthorchiida > Opisthorchiidae > Opisthorchis > Opisthorchis felineus. The sequence continues at coordinate 28,711 of SJOL01005178.1, read as the reverse complement.
CTAGTGTGCTAATCTGAAGTGGTCTTACTGATTAGTTCTCCGTCTGCCTTAAGACCTGGCCAACTTGGTGATCTGGTCACTTGACCTGATTAAGCTTTTGTGTCAAAAGCGAAATGTTGCCCAGTTGAAAATTACCGAAGATATAGTGTTATTCGCATAAACAAGACAGACGAAAACGTCTGAGTCAAACTTACCACAGCCCGAATGGCAAGTCCGCGAGAACCGGGGGGCAGCTGGTAGCATTTACGATCGCCAAATGATGGGGCCGAGTCCGCCGCATCACTGTAAGAGAAACGTCAACAGATGAGTACTTATCGGCATCCCGAATGGTGAATAGGCTCAAGTGCTTCCAGAAACAGTACTATGAAGGAATATGCCGGTCTGTTATCAAAATTGAGATAACGGAGACACAGATGATGAACTTCGATGATTGATACGGTCATTCTCACCGTGGCCTGCATCAACAACTGTAATGTATGGCAGACAGAAGATTCGACAACGGTATACATTTGGTGGATGGAATGGCTTCCGGATCACTCGGGAACACACCGTCCAAACGCTATTATTCACGAACAGACGATGAAAGCAAAATCACAGTACACGTCAGACTAGATAATCGGCTTCAATCAGAGAAGTGTAAGACAGACTGGCTCTGGCAAGCGTGTGTGTGTAACGAGTAAAGAACAAGCTCATTTGCCTAGGTTTTCAGGGCTGGACGTCAAAAAACATTTACGACAGGTGAACAGGTATTATTCTATTACTGGAAACAGTGTGGGTTATCGACGGCCGTATAATCACTGTTTACTTGATGAAAGCCATGTGAAAAAGAGGAAAATAGGGGAATGGACGTGGCAGTAAGTTACCAACAGGTAGTCCAAGTTACGAGCATCTCCATACGCTCGGAACTCAGAAGACCTGCAGGGGGAATTGAAAACAAGAACGTCAGTGTGTCAGGAGGACAGCCGATCTAGGTAACCGAAAATCAAATCGATTGGACCGATGTGTCGCGAGCTGGCAACGCAGCGAACGAAGGCATGTCCGGATTGGTCAGACCAGCCAAACAGGATCAGGCACTTCTCGCCCTCTCACGAAGATTCTAGCGCGACTTTGTGGAAAATTCCGTGAGAACCCTATAAACACAGTTATGATAATTTTCCTTTGTTCCCATAACAGGCTGCCTCAAGCTTCCGTGCCTTTTGATATACCATAGTGCGGGGAACAGGAAGTAGGGACCGACATGGGAGTTGCAATTTCACGGCAGTACTAAACACAGTGACATCGATTAACAGCCATAAAGGCTTTTCTCCGGTTCAAGGTTGATTGCCTATCTCCCTCGAATACTCTTAATTACGCAGAGAAAACAGCACTCATTCAGGTAAACATCGACATGACATAAAATATGACGAAGCCACAAAAGTGAATACTTTTTCAACTATCTCGTTGGTACATCGTTCTGTCTGTGGTGCAAATTCTCAAAAGCGATCAAAGGTCTCGGAGATGTGAACATTGGACTTAGATGCCACACCTCAGTCAGAGCCCACGTCAATATCAAGGCACGTAAAAAAACTCCACAACCACAGCCCACTAAGTTTGGATCACAGAGGGTGTGGCCAATGTCCACATGTTGATGAGCATGCTATCACACTCTCTGAATACGAATTGTGCCCCAACGGACAACATGACTTTGTCGATTCACCCAAACATGTCTGTGCCGCCATGCTCTTTCCTCTCTCTGACGATGTTATGCGTATCTCCAAACGATGCTAACAAGAGATCCAGCTGAATCTCATATTTGTCGTATTCTTCAACTGTATATGCTACACAGAAGCCACCTGTTTCAATTGCAGTGAAATTCAGAATGCCAAAATGTTCTCCTTGAGATACAACGCGGCCGTTGTGTAGCAGATCAGCCGAAGAATATTGTAAATGAGAGACTCGACAGAGTCTCCCGTCACCGCCATCGAAGCTCGCAAAGGAATATCTAACTCCATAGGCGTCCCATTTGGTGTTTAAGCATGAAAAATAACCGATGGAAATTCAGGGTCTGGCCTACCTGAAGAGACCCGAAAAGGGTGAAACGGGTAGTAGGATATTCAGGAGTTCTCATTCACCTCATAAGTAGCGTCATAACAAGGAAAGCATATCCAAAGTCCATATTGTTGTATCTCACTCGAAATCTGTTGTTACTAACTGATATACCCGCTCCAGTGTAGGAAAAGGACTCACCAACAAAGAACACAACAGCTTTATTGTGAACAAGCAAGTGCAAAATTTACGAGGAGCCTCGCGTTATCTAAAGGGCACATTTGACATTGATCCAGGCTGTCTGATCGGCGTTTGGTGAACACCCATCATCATCAACCGTGCTTCTATTAAATGCCTGAACACCTTTGACAGTCGGCTGTGCTTCTGTGGCGTGCCTGAACACTCGTCATCATCATCACCAAAGACAGCAACATCAGTGTTGACACTGATCCTTCACTACCGTACAACCATAAGGTTTGTCTAATTATATTTAAGGCCCTATAGTGAAAAGAGGAGAAAAAGAGTGGATGAGGGAAGGGACCTAGTGGTGGCCTATGTCAAGCATTCTGAGGTGCCTACACCTCCAACAGCCCAATCAGACAAACTGGAAAGAAACTGACAGCATGAACGCCACTGATATCGATTAGCCGCCATTCCTCGCAACGTCTCCAGCCAAGCACAGGCGGGGTCACGGGTTCCCCATCCTGGAAGGCGTACAACACCAACAACACCCAAACTCTTCGTGATCTCTTTCACGCCCTTCTGCCAAGTCATACGTTGTCCACCTCGCGGTTTGCGCCATCCTGAAGGAGGCACGGAGAACAACACTCGTCTC
>SJOL01005178.1:0-22522 GCA_004794785.1 Opisthorchis felineus | reverse complement strand
GGTGTTGGGCTGGAAATGCAATTACATTACCAGTTTTACGGAACACGTCGCCACACATGTTCCAACCCCCAACCTGGAGGGCCAGGAGAATATGTTCGTCAGACCTCTACCCATTGACCAACCTGGTATGAGAGGCTCTGTGAGTGTCGCGGGACACCCCCCAGTATGGCTCAATGGGTCGCTGAGGTGCGCAAACCGCCACACCACGGTAAGGTCCAGTCTCTTCGTGACGGAGAGCACTCGTCGGTTGTTGCTGAATTGATTGATTGGTTAGTTGACTGGCCTGGATGCTTGCCGGCTTCCCTATTGAGATTTTGGTGGAGTTTGAAGGTTTTGGTAGGTTTCGAACATTCTTGGATTATTTTCAGGAATCTGACCTTCCTGAGCATTCTAGCAGGGCGTCCATCTTGTGGAATAGGTTTAGGAGAACTCCTCGCCCGTTCGCGGATATTCTGTTGATAGTTTCGCCCAAGGACAAGAATGCTTCGCACTAAGTCCTCACACTTTTCTCTTCCAACCACTCTTTCCTCGTAGTAGTATGTCAGTTGAACACCAGTATTTACTAGCGGTGTGTTGATTTCGGCTATTGTTATCTTCCTACAAGAAACCACTCAATAAAATGAGTGAACGGTGCATAAATAACCTGCAATTTTCGGCTATGTCATGATTACCGAATTTCGAACAGAGGAGCCAAAACAGTAGTGTTAAGAAGAAACTGAAGCTCGATGTTGTCTCTTGCGATGTAACGACGAGTTCGGGCTCCAGATGTGATGAAGAGATTCTGGATTGAAATTGACTTACGCAGTCTAACTAGCTTTTGCTTACTTTAGAGGTCACTGATGCGATAACTTGTGCACCAAAGATACGTCGTCCAAAACTGCCATCCGGCCGTTGAAACACGCAGATTTTTGCTGTACCTCCCTCTAAACTACGCGGTCCCTGACCTTTCTTTGGGAGCGAAATAATCCCTCGAAGAACGAAACCACAGACTCTCCAGCGAAGTCTGGAACGGCTCCTCCAGAAACGGAAAATTCTTCATCAATCTGACCGTGGAATCTTCTTAGGAGTGGTTCTTTTCTCAGGGAGGGCTTATTTATGGTCTTCTGCTTCAGACAGCCCCTCAAATAAATAGGCCCATTTCCTGCTGTTTTGAAATTCGCTTTTGAGGGCTTTGAAGAACATGTGATACACGCGTGATCGAGCTTTGTGTGCCCATGACAAAGTTGACCTGCGGCCATTGTCTGGATGGGTTTCGTGTAGCTAATTCAGAGCCTTCATTGTTAGGTCACATCATATGCTATATACAGGAGACATTAGGGTGACCAAACTTCCAAAGAAAATCCGAGAGCGACGTAACGTCGTATAGTTCGATACCAGACAGAATACGCATTCGTCCGATTAATGTGGGGGATTCATCAGTTCCTCGGTTTAATTAGGCAAATTTTCTATCGGACAGCTCCCGTGCAACTTGATAGAAGCACGGAAGCTAGGATACTGCCTGGTTGCCTAAGCTTGGAGAAAATCCGGAACTTGAGATCTAACCTTGTGCAACCTCCAGCTGCATGAGCAAGTATACGTGTCAACCAAAGAAACATGCATTCTCGCAATCAAAATAATCGTTCGTCCGTGGAACTCTTTCGGTAAATTCGACGGAAGTTGAGGGCTGAAATACTGCCAGCTTACCCAAGCCTAGACAAGAGAAGTCGAAAAGCCAGGGTTGGGTTCGAACCACGGATATTCCGGTTAGCAGTTCTGCGCTGAACTATCTCGAGCTTAGCAGGAACGTGCAACAGATGGCGCGACCAAATAAACGTAGAACAAAAAGACTTAGGGGAATCTAAGAAATGTAGTTCAGTCATTTTCCTTGAAATTTTTTTTTAGGATTAAACAGAGCGACCTTAACAAGCTGAATTCCCACTAACCGGAAACTCGTGCGTACTACTATGGTTTCTGCTCCATAAATACGAAATCCTGTCTCCTTGATGAAAATAAAACCGGAGGGAATTGGTTGTCATCACAAATAAATAAATCACAAACCGGAAGGGACCGTAGAAGGATGACGCAAATTTGGCCGAGTATGACATCACAGCCACCTTTTCAGACAAACCGGCGGACTGAATCGCCTCCTTGATTGCCTTGACACGGCCGTCCATCATGTCAGAGGGAGCTACGATATCGGCTCCTGAAAGAACGAAAAGTGTACTGATCGCATTCAGTGCTGAAAAGAAACGGCCAAAAGCTGGTTGAACAGGAAAAGGAACAAACACAACCTAATCGGAGTAATTTGAATTTCGGTAAAGTCCGGACCTCATCCTGTAAGGCGAAATCAACTTGTGTTGAGCAGGTCAGAGAAATGTTTCGTACGTGATGGCAGTCATCAACACTGCACTAATCCTGACGGAGATTTGAAACAGCAACTTTAAATAACTGACCACCAGAGTGATTAGCTTAGGCGATTTGACTAGCGAGACGAAACGCCATAAACCACACGAGTACTCCTTTGCGAAATCTTCAGTCAACATCAGATCACGTATTAGGAACCATACGACTGAAGGTTAGGTGGAGCTAGATTTTGTTCCCATATAAGTTAATCATGCCACTAGTCAGCCACCTGTCGCTGAATGATGGTCTTCACCTGTACACAATACTGTGCAATACCTTCAAAATTCCCAGCAAGGACAAAACAGCTTTGTAGTAATTCAGAAGATTGAGCTTGTCCTGCATGACGAGATCCAATACGGAATTGTTAAACTCTCCTTACTATTTATGAAGTACATCAAATTGACGTCAACGCCGTCTTCTCACCGTCATGCTCGAACGGCGGTTCTCCAAATACATATGTCTTCATCCACTCGCCTTCAAATCAATCGATTTGTTTCTCAAAATTGACCGAATTTGAAATAAATAAACCAAATAGGTTTGCCGCATATTAAAAAAAAATGAAACCATCGTACATGGACACTTCGAAGGATATGCATAACCATCGTAGTTAAGAGACCATACGAAACACAGGGAGTCATCATAACACAAACGAACGATGACCAGAACAAACACCACCGATCACAAGGATGACTATTGTGCACCTTGACACAAACAAAATGACAGATGGTGTCACGATAACATCAATGTGGTCTTCCCTTTAGAAGAAAATCCGGAGCAGGAAACAGGCTCTCTTCATCGTAGAGGTGATTCACGACGGAAAAACTCACCACTTGCCTTAAAAGCACAACTATTTCCACGCCGGATAAGGAAAATCGTAAGACATGGTCACTAATCTCTTACTTAGTCCGGTGTGAAAAATCTCTCTAGATGTTAGGACGGTTAGATCCTAACGAAAAATTCGACCTTTTGTAATATCCCACTGAGATTTCATTTTGTATCTCTGTTGTAGCCAACTCAGCCGCAGTGCTCTTTCTTCCATTGGTTCATCCGCAATATGGCCGATCTTCATCCGGTCTCCTTTGCCTTATTCCTTGAGAATTCCCAACCAACTACTTGGACTATCAAACGCGACACAATAAGCTGCGTAAATTTTCAGAATCATCCAGCTACCACACAGTTACAACACTAGACGAGATGTGCCTGTCCAACAATGAGGTCTTATTGAGCCTCCAGTCAAAACAAAGCTTCTTGTTTTGTCATACTTGTGGTCATTATCACCCAGCCTCCCAGAACTAAACCACATTTGGTGATTTTGGAATGAGAAGTGCCAACTTCTATGCTGCCAACGTAATGTGATTTTGATTGTTGCATAGTATTGTGATTGGACTTGGATTTGTGCGTGTACAGTATCATGAATGTACGAAGAAATTTATGTTACAAGACTCATTGAATCCAGCAGCCTAGAGAGTTATAGTTCAGTGATTCGGCCCACATACCGTACAACGGATCAGTAATGGATTAGGAAGGTCATAACAACAATGTCTGGACGGAGTATACTGCTTATAACGATGCTGAAAACTCTTCTGTACTACCAATTTGTCGATCACTGGCTGAGTAGAATGTGACGGTTCATTGGTTATTTCAATCCAGTGCTTGCCTCAGTTTGTCATCCAGTCATTCCCCAAGAGGTCATCGCACTTCTCGTCATAAAGTCTAAATGGAAACTTTGAATCTTAGATGATGACTTGTTGACTGTAGCAAATCGTATAAAAAATCGTATAAAAATGGAAGGAGACAATGCCATTACTTCTCAAGAGACCTGTGAACGGTTAGACGCTGGTCAACCAGTACGACCAGGTTTGCTCGTAACTACCAGGCTAAGCACTCCACTCGAACATATGAACCGATTAGAACACACCAAAGTCTGTCAAAAGTATATCCCGCTTCCAACCAACAGTTTTCCAAGCAAACTTTTTCTCAAGCGTGACACCCCGTGAAAAGTGCCAGTACCTCGTAAGCACTGGTATTCTGCTGGACTAAGCGATACGTCTCACATATAAAAAGGGTCTCCAAAAAGTAGCACGAAAATTTACATTCTACTTGAACATAGAAAAATATTTTAGGTCACTGTCATAACCCTACATTTTCTTCGTGTGTTTAGTAGCCATACTGTGGCATAAGTGTAACATGTATTATTAGTCACAAGGTGCATATTCTTGAGCTATTCTTTAGTAGAGAAAATGCTGCCGATTTTGCAACATAACCTGAGCGACGGAAGAGTTGAACAGAAGTTTATTCGTTTTGGTGTTTAGTGGTTAGAGCTCGAATTTACTGACCGTAAGGTCCGCGGTTCAAACCCGAGAAGTATTTCAACTTCCCCTGTCTAGGCTTGGGCAACCTGGCAGTATCCCAGCCCTCGTGCTTCCTTCGGGTGGCATGGCAGCCAGGCACTGAAAGGGTGTTATAGCTGGACAATTATTATTATATTCAGTTGTTTCTGGAAAGTGACACTGTATGAGACACATTTATCAAAAGTTTTGAATTCCGGTTTTTGATTTTACAAAAGTATCATGCCACTGAACAGCTTGTCCCGATTCCCTAACGGATTCATGCACAAAGGAAGCGTAATACCATTTTATTCACTGTCAGTGGGCTTACTTGCGTGTCATGCATCGAATTAGCTGCTTCCTATCCGAAAACACACGAGACAGACCAGTGACTGATGGTTACAGTAGATCAAACATTTGCATGAACAAGGTTCTCTTCTCATGCACAAAATACACCAAACAAACAGTAATCTGTGTTGCTTGTTCACTGCATTGCGTCAACCAAAGGCTGTCGTAAGCGAAGTAATTACCCTAAACTGTGCTGATTTAAGTATACGTACTGGTCGCATAAACCCAAGGATGTAGTTTTCATCAACGAGGATTGAGAGGGGAAGCCATGTGTTGAAGGCAACACACTGAATGAATGCGCCCAAATGGGTGAGCGACTGGGCTATGTCTGGCAATGTATTAGGCAATGTATCCAATCAGTGATGTAACGTCTCCGGCTTCCCATCCAGGGAGACAGAAATGACCAGCGCAGCTGAATTTACTAGTAATGGATTATCTAATTCGCTGTTAAGTCATTGCTTGACCTCGCCTGGGTCGTTTCCACCCTTCGAGTGGTTGTGTAAAAGGGCTCTTGAAGAAATTCGGTCGACTGGATTGCACTGGCGTGACCAAGCCAGTGCAACTCATGGAGTGTGGTCAGCACATCTACCGTGGGCGAGTTATTACTTCTGCACACCGTACGATATTACTGACACGATGTTCCCACCAGACAATGCTCCCATCGGACAATGCTCCTATGACCAAACACTGAAAGTTTTTTTTAACGTCCTCAGCTTATAGTGCCAGCTTTGACCTACATAACGACAAAGTGTGCCCCTGACAGAATAACTTCATACCTGTGCCAGAGATGATGCATGCTGACAAAAGCTCTCCTGGACGTCTCCATTCGGATGGAAAAGAAGTCTTTAGCTTGACCACCGGGACTGATACAACCACCCAGGTAGAGAGATTTGTCCTCAGCATCAGTTGGTTCATCCGCAAGCACGAGGTTCGTGTTTGATCTTATCCAACCTTGCAGCATCACTCTACTGTTTGCGGGTATGAAACGCATACAAAGCGGAATCGTTTAGATTATTCGATATTGTTTGCATAACGATGACACCAGATCCAAAAGCTATGTTGTCTGCGTACTCGATATTTGTCGGCGAACACCCTAAGAGCATTTTGAGTCCACAGGCATTAGAGGCTGGAAGTGAGTCTTTCATGATCGAATCGATGATGAAGTTGAAGAGAGAAGGGGAAAAGGGCAGCCTCGCCTCACACCACTGGATGAAGTAAACTCAGAGGAAAACTTACTGTGGACCTTCACGCGTACACGGGAGTTGGCGCACAACGCTTTAACGAGGACCAAGAAACTATGGGAAATACCTTTGTTCAATAAATACTGCCATAGCACCCGAATGTCAGGCATTACCCAAGTCAAGAAAAGCGACCATTGTTGGTTGCCGGAAGCAATGTCGCTCTTCCGGAACATGCTGGAATATGTTGGATCGATGCATCCTCAGGCAGGACTGAACCCAGTTCGGTTTTCATGGCACCGCCTCTCTGTGTTCAAAACTGCTGTCTGCTGGTACAAAAAAACAGGCACCGATTGTCATTTGAAGTGGAAATGAGCATGACTGAGCTGGATAACAGAACAGTGCACAGAAGACCGTTTAGTGGAATAGAATCCAGCAAAACTCCTTCAGCCCGAGGACCTAGTGCAATTTCCACTCCACCAGTCACAACCTCTGGACTACTAGACAAGCGTAGAGCAATAAGTGAAAGAGTTGAGTTCATCCTTAGCGCCTCAGGGTAAACGAACAAGCTTGAATCATGTGTACGTGTTCCGGGGACATGGCACACATCAACTGTAGGACAGTATAAGGTCCGGGAAAAGCACTGCCTGTTTGGCAACTTGATGTACAGTAAGGAAGTCAACAGTTGCTGTGTTGAAAGGAACGCGTGCAGTCATCAAAATGATATATAATTTATTGCTAGTGGTCAGTGGATTGAGTAGAGAACGTTGATCAGATGAGTGACAACCACATGATTCAGGGACGTTCGCCTATAGGGGGGGACCGAGAAAGGACACCGTTGGAGAAACTGTGCGGATAAATGGTACTTGCCGGATTGTCCAGAAAGAAGGGGAGGGTTTGTGTGAGGTAACCCACCTTGAGCTTCTACTCAAAAGTCTGGCAGCGGACACTAGAGTTTTGGTGGAACCCTAACTGGAGACGACTAAATGGTCTGACCTACTCCGCCGCAGGGCGCTGGCTTAGATAGAAGGCGCGGGCAACATGATATAGATGTCTCGTTCCTGATGTTTCCGCACACAGCAGATAAGTAAAAAACGATAAGTAGAAAAGATGGCTCATTAATTCACGCGCGAAAACATCGACTGGAAAGATGGGCCGAACACTTTGAAGAACAGTTCAGCTGGCCTCCTGCAACACAGCCTGTGGAGATAATGCATACCGGCGAATGGAATGTAAACCTTGATCGCTCGTCGGAAGGAGAAATAAAGTACGAAATATCCATACTAAACGTGAGAAGGCACCAGGACCGGGCGGTCTCTATCTAGCCCTCTTCGAAAAAGGCGGAGAATCGCTGGTGACCCATCCGACAAAACATATTGGTGCTATATGGAACGAAGAAGTGCCTGCAGAATGGGGCATGTCGACAGTTATCCCTATCTTCAAAAAGGGTATGCGGACGCTGTGTGAAAACCACCGTGGCATCAGCCTGTTAGCTGTGGCATCGAAGGTGCTCTCTGGTCTCATCCTTCGAAGGTTGACTGAACACAGGGATAAACAGATTCGTGAAAACCAAGCTGGGTTCCGTCCTGCAAAAGGATGCATCGGTCATATCTTCACCCTCCGACAGATTCTGGAACAGCGACACTGCTTCCAGCAACCAACAATGGTTGTGTTTCTTGATCTGAAAGCTGCCTCTGACTCTGTAGAACGTCAGGCACTATGGCAGTGTCTGTGGAGCAAAGGTGTCCCCCATAAATTCTTGACTCTCCTTAAGGCGCCGTACGCCACCTCCCGTGGCCGTGTGAAGGTCTACGGGAAGCTCTCTTCTGAGTTCACCTCATCGAGTGGTGTCAGACAGGGCTGTCCTCTTTCATCTTTCCTCTTCAACTTCGTCAGTGATACGATCATGGAAGACTGACTATCAGCCTCTAATGCCTGTGGGGTCGAAGTGCTCCCTGGGCGTCCGCTCACAGATATCGAGTACGCAGATGACATAGCTCTTCTTGGATCTGACCCCGTGATAATGCAAACAATATTAAATAATCTAAATAATTCCGCCTCACGGTTTGGCATGCGCTTCACACCGGAAAAGTGTAAAGTGCTACTGCAAGACTGGGTGGGTCCGAACCCTAGCCTCATGCATGCGGATGAACCGATTGAGGTAGTAGACAAATTTGTTTACCTGGGCAGCTGTATCAGTCCCGGTGGTTTCGCAAAAGATGATATTTCCATCCGGATTGGGAAGGCCAGAGCAGCTTTTGTGAACCTGCGTCACCTGTGGCGTAGGCGTGACATCAGCTTATCCGTCAAGGGTCGAGTTTACAATGCTGGTATACGCATCAGAAACCTGGCCGCTGCGCGCCGAGGACGTCAAAAGACTTTCAGTGTTTGACCATCGATGTCTTCAGGGCATTGCTCGAGTCTGGTGGGAACACCGGATAAACAATGCTGAAGTACGTCGAACGGTATTCGGAAGAAATAACTCACCCTCGATAGACGAAATGATAACACTACATAGGTTGCGCTGGCTTGGCCACGTGCTCCGTATGCCAGTCGACCGACTTCCTTGAAGGGTTCTTTTCGCACAACCACGTGAAGGGTGGAAACGAGCTAGAAGTGGTCAAATAATGACTTGGCAGCGAAGTATAAAAGCAATTACCAGCAAACTCAGCTGCACTGGTCATTGCCGTCTTCCTGGATGGGGACCCAGAGACTGGCCGCATCAATGTTTAGAGGCATTGTCAGACATGGCCAAGTCGTGCCCTCAATGGCGCACGTGCATCCAAGCTATTGTCTTCAATGCATAGCTCTCTTCCCAATCCCCCAACTTAACAGTCCACTGACAGTGCTGCATTAACGCACCAGTTTATCAGCTCCCGCTTCCAATGCGCAGCTACCTACCCCACCTCCCCAAATTATCGGTGAACGAAACTGTGGCTGCTACAACCACTGTACGACAAGTACGCGGTTCTTACAGCTGACAATGATGATGACGAGCGTCAGACTCATCGCAAGGTATGTGTTTCAACACTACTGCATAATCATCACCGGTCACGATCAACTGTGGGACGTTCGGATTGTGCGTTTTAGGATCGATCTTTTCTAAACCGTCCTTCCTCGGAACAGGGCAGCATCGCTGCTTCTAATAGTTATGTACATGCTGGTCGGCTCGGAGATACACCTCACTTCCTTCGCACTCCCAGAGCAGAGGACGGTAGGAGCTTATCCCCAGATCACCTCGTAATACGATTACTCGTAGTACGGGATCTCACTGCCTTAGCATGACTGCTCCCTTTTAGCCTCCCTGGCATGGTATTATCTTGTGGAAGGAAATTCGATGCCATCTAGCCCACATTACCTAAAGCCGGCCACCGCATCAACGTGGGTCGGCAGAGTAAGCCGCTCGGTCACTGGCGGCTAACCTATGAACTAAATAACAGTTGTAAACAAACAAATTACGATACGATGACCGAAACGTTATCGGAGTGAATAAGAAAATTTAGCACACAATCCCACTACTTGTCAGTCCACACAAACTGAAGAACCTTCAGAAGTACCAGTCTTTCCGTTGTTTAAGGTGTGAGACTCCGCACAGATTTGAGCAGGTTTTGCGAATTCTGTGCGGTCTAAAGAAAACACAAAACGACTATTCCTTAAGTGGGGATTTACTACACAGTCTGCTCATATGACTGATTTTCCCATATGTACAAATCTCCCAAGCGACTGACAACCTTTTGACAAGCTTGCGCAGATCACAGTGCACATCTCATCATAGTTGGTGCGACATGTATGTTAAACCCTAAAATGCTGTTCATAAGATTTGACAGTTGGGGACTTTAATCAATATTCTAAATGCCCAACTGTCGAATCATATAAATCTCGCCACAGTTGACACATTTGCGGTGTCTGCCTGAAGCGTTCTTATAAAAGAGAACTAATACAGTACCACGAGCACATGTAAGTGATCGAGATAGCTCAGTGGTTAACGCGCGAACTTACTGACCGGAAGGTCCGTAGTTCGAAACCAACCTCGGTATCTCGAATACTCCCATCTAGGCTTGAGCAGCCTGGTAGTATCAACCCTTGTGCTTTCTTCGGGTGGCATGACAGTTAGGCACCGGAAAGTTGCTGCAGCTGAACGACCACTGAGAGGAAAAATGCCTAGCTTTCCCGCAATCCAATTGGATGAAAAAAGACATTTGATCCGCATGCCGCCAACGTAGTGCGTCCCAAAGGTGTGTTCGAGTAAAATGAGGCTTAATCTTTTTCGAAAGTTAACAGTCATCCAAGACTCCAAAGAAACGTCACCATGTTTCACGAGACCCGGACAGTAGTCGGCTCCAATGCATGGTTGGGGCAGGTGCTTCAAGACTGGAAATGCAGCTAGGGGTGAAATCCTGCCTGTATCAGGACTCGTCATCATTATCATCATCATCAGCAGCAACTGCAGAAACCGCGTACTTGCCGCACAGTGGTCCTAGCTACCACAGTTTGGTTCACGAACAATTTCGGGGAGGTGGGGTAGATAGCTGCGCATTCGAGATGGTAGCTGATATAATTGATGCATCAATGGACTTTTAATTGGGGAGATTGATGGGTCAAAAGTGCTTCTAGATTTCCAATGGACAATTGAACGATCGACCGTCTCCACCACTCCTTTTAAGGAGAGTTCCTCAGAGCTACAGAGAATCGAAAAAGAGAAACCGGCTAACTGTCGGAGGGGGGGAGACACCGGTAAAACAATCGGGAGATGTGTCGATATCGAATGTACTTGGGAGAGAGAAAGGTGAACCAACCTGCCTTAGCGTATGCACACGCCACTTGGGCCAGACGATCCACACTAGAACCGGGATCAATCGATCCGTCCGCAAACAAAATTCCTGCGGAAGGCATATAGAAAAGAGTGCATAACTCACCACAATGCCCATGGTCTGTGTAGGCACACAGGCAAACGTCACATATGACCACGAGTGAGGGAAACTCTTGCTTCAACAACCGAACGGCTGAAATCACTGGCCCCGATTGTGAGTCCCCCATGGATCCAACAGAATCTTTGTCCTCTGATTGCACTGCGGCGCCGAACAACAGTACAGCAGAAAGTTTCCGTTTGATTAGTGGTTCTAAATATTTACGTAGCTTATTCACACCAACTCTTTTTTGGTCCACTAGGCTCGGTATTAGTTCGTACGCGTCAGGATTTGCGCTATAAAAACATCATGGGGTGAAGTGAACGCACACCTGATGAACACGGGAAACACGAAATTTTGTGGAGTTAATTGACTATTTGTCGTGTGCCAGTGCCTCAACAGACAGGAGGAGAACCCAGAATGCAATGGGTTCGAGTACATTATGCTGACAGGTGAATCAGTTGTGCAGACTTAGGATGACAATGTATCCGGCAAACGTGGCTACAAAGGAGAGGTAAACTAGAATCGATTAAGGGAGCACTAGGATGACCGGCAAAAAGTCAGAACCTCAACTAATGTGTAGGAGGAAATGGACTTATCAAAGACCTTGACTGGCTTGATGTGGGTGTAACAAGATGCCGATATGATCAGCTGCCTCGCTTCTGGTAGGCCGAATACCACCTGATATCTATTGGCCCCCTCTCTGGACATCAAAATAAAACAAAGGTGTTGCCCACAACCAAAATATGTCCGCCCAGAGGGTGTTCGCTTGAAATTTTGACCGCAGCATGGGGCTTCGTTAAAGTGGTTCGTGCGCCCGTTAGAGGCGACCTACAGCTAACGACGATGGCACATGCTTGCACTGGCACCATGTTGACATACTTCATGCGTTTGGCAAAATGATGCATCAGTCGATTCCCAGTCACCTTCGATCTGGCGCAGTACGAAGGGAACTGTGGTCGTGGACTGTTAACCTTTCATCGAACCACCACACTTTCCACACATTACGTCAGACGCCTGAGAACCGCCATCATCATCATCATCACTGACAGAAACAGCAGAGGAGAACACTGGTGCTTCGCTGCTGCATAAGCATGTCAATTTATTTGAACAAAGCCGTATAATGGAAAGAAACAAATGGGGAAGAGAAGGGATTGTCACGATTGCTGTCTGCTCATTAGTATAGTTACCCTATTTACTTGTACTGAACCTGTGTGTACATTTCCGCCCATCCACGCTTGTTCTTAGACAATTAAAGTGTTAGTAACCTCGATAACTTGGATTTTTTTCCTAAATCGTTCTCAGACTCATCCTAAACGTCACGATTTTTCTAACTTGTCTAAGAATACAATGGATCCGCAGCCACGACCTCGGTTCTTCGACACGGACCCCAGCTCCGCGGATGCAGCCAAACGCTGAAATCACTGACTTCGTACCTTCGACACCTATCTGAAAACTGTCGAATACTCTAAACATGATAAAATTCAAACACATCCACTTTTTGGATCCGCTGGTATACGATCACATTGCTGATTACACCTACTGCGAATCTGCGATCGACGCGTTACACGTCCGCCCCAAAAACGTTATACATGCACACAACCTGCTACAGACCTAAAGGATATTGATCAGTTCGTATGAAAACTGAAATTACTAGCCAAAGACTGCGAGTTTAAATCAGTATCTGCAACTGAATATCAAGATGAATGCACGCGTGATGCAATAATTAACGGTTGGTATCCTCTTCCATCCGCGAAAAACTTCTAGCACAGAGCGAACTCACCTTGGACCAAGCATACCAACTTGCTAGATTCCTTGAGCAGACTCACAAACAGTCGTAATCATATACTAGTAACGAACCCATATTCTGCTCTACGATTCCGCCCACCTCACAGAATCCCAAACCACGTGCAATCCGACCACTGCTTCTGTGGTTATGATGAACTACCTCGTCCAAAGTGCCCTGCCAGAGAAGCCGTTCGTAATCTTCGCGGTAAACGCGGTCACTTTCACCGCGTGCGCGGTTAAAAAGTACCACCAAGCTCCATACAAATTGTACAATGAAGCCCACTTCATCGTCATTATTCGGTGCAACAGCACCTCCCTTCCTGGCACGTCCCGTCACAACTGTCGAAGGCAGTGGCATCGCTCTCAATGCTACGATCGTTAAAAGAAATTTTTGTAGTTTCATTAGTTCTAACATCGTAAAACTACATAATTGGAAGATTTGCCCAAATTTCTCAGTCGTCACGATGGCATTTACACCACTATACTGTCGACGACCGGTTCCTCTCATGTTTGCATCCGATACACAGGCACATCGTACAATGAATTGGACCTCTCTGTAATGTCAAACATCTGCACCGATGTGCTACTCGGGCATGATTTCCTGGATCTACTCGGCAAGATAGAAATTTCATCCGGCGGGGATCAGGATGTGTTCACCATCAGCAGCCTAACTGCAGTAAACGTTCAACCACCATCGCTTTTCGCTAACTTATCTCCAGATTTCGAGCCTATTGCCACCAAACCAAGACGACATCCGGATGATGAGTCGATTCATGTTGAAGTTGATCACTTATTGCAAAAAGGCATAACCGAGCCGTCAACGTCTCCCTGGAGAGCGCACGTTTTGGTTACCAAGAATGTCAATCACAAACGCCGGATGGTTGTTGACTACAGCCGGTTCACCGGTTCACATACCTGGACGCTTACCCTCTGCCACGCTTGGACAAAATGATTGGGGAAATTTCGCACTACGAGGTCTACAGTACATTAGACCTCTTGTCTGCCTACCATCAAGTCCCCATCCCTGCATCCGACAAACCTTTTACAGCATTCGAAGCATGTGGTGGCCTGTTTCGTTTTTGTCGCATACCCTTCGGTGTCACAAACGGTGTAGCATGTTTTCAGCGAACTATTAACAATACCATTAAGACTGAAAAGCTTAAAAGCACGTATGCCTACACGGACACTGTGACAACTTGTGGCAATATCCAAGATGAACACGACCTCAATCTCCAATAATTTTTAAGAGCTACCAGGAAGTATGGAATCACGCTCAACGACAACAAAGCCGTCACTGCTTCAAAAGTTATCCGCCTCCTAGGTTATGACGTTTCAAAGGAAGTCATAAGGCCAGACCCTGAACGTATGGAACCTATCCGTCAGTTACCTCCTCCGCGCACTACCACGGAAATGCAACGCGTCATCGGTGTGTTCGCATATTACGCCCATTGGATATCTTCGTTTTCTGACAAAATCAACAAACTGATAAAGAATGAAACATTCCCTCTACCTGCCGACGTCGAATTAGCCTTCGACAACCTAAAAAACGAACTGGAAAATGCTACGCTAATTGCAATAGATTATAACGAGCCTTTGGTTGTTGAAACGGATGACTCCGATGTTGCTATAGACTCATCCCTCAGCCAAAACCATCGACCGGTGGCCTTTCTCTCGAGGACACTCAATTCGAGCGAGAAGAATCATTCTGCCATCGAGAAGGAGGCCTACGCTATCGTTGAATCCACCAGGAAATGGCAGCACTATCTACTCGGAAGACCTTTCAGACTGATCACCGATCAGCGTTCAGTCACATTCATGTACGCCGGTGGACAGAAGAGTAAAGTGAAAAACGACAAGATATAATGCTAGAGGACTGAGTTGTCCGAGTACAAGTATGATGTCATATACCGACCTGGCAAGGACAATCATGTCACCGAAACTCTGTCACGCCACATATGTGCTTCCATGGGGAGCAACAATCAACTTGGAGAGCTCCACAACTCCCTCTGCCATCCAGGCATTACTCGTATGTTTGATTTTGTGCGTTGCAAGAATCTACCCTACTTCGTCGACGACGTCAAGCGTTATTTTTTCCTGCAAAGTGTGCGCCGAAAGGAAGCCAAGATTCTGGAAATCCTCTGGTAGACTCATTAAAGCAACACAACCTTTTGATCGCCTGAGTTTGGATTTTAAAGGTCCCCTGCCATCTAGAACACGCAACCGCTACTTACTCACGATAACTGACGAGTTCTCTAGACTCCCATTTGCATTTGCGTGTGCGGATGTAACCTCAGCGACTGTGATTGACTATCTCACACAAATCTTCTGTTTGTTCGGAATGCCAGCCTATATCCATTCTGACAGAGGCTCATCGTTCATGTCGTCTGAGATCAATAGCTTTCTTCTGGAGAACGTTGTTGCTATGAGTCATAAATCGGCTTGTAATGCACAGTGTAACGGTCAAGTTGAGCGTCTCAACGGTACCCTCTGGAAAACAATAAGCTTAGCGTTGAAATCTCAACCTTCCGCCTTTCCATTGGGAATCGGTACTCCCTGATGATCTACACAGTCTTCGACCACTGTTATGTACGGCCACTAATTGTACTCCACAAGAAAGTTTGTTTCTATACGCACGTCGCTCAACATTTGGAATATCGTTGCCATCTTGGTTGACCATCCCTGGTCCAGTTCTGCTGTAACGAGGTGATAGGTTATCCAAGTATCAACCACTAGTAGAAGTCGACCTTCTGAACTGTAACCCACACTACGCACACATTACTCCTTGAAACGGAAGAGTCGAAACGCCGTCCCGCCCCAGCGGTTCCGAATACAACTGAAGACGTTCTCAATCTGTATGAATCCAATGGGGAGACTGAACACCCAGATATGACTTAAACAACCGGACGTCAGCCCGATAGCTCCCAAGCATCTGAATCCTCTTCGGCACCGTCCTCCGAAGACCAACCGAGTTATCCCGAAATTCTAGAACAACAGCGACGAGTTCATCCTTACAGTTTGAGGAACAGAGGAACAGTACGTCATCCCCTATCTACGTCAGCACATGTGTCCATTCAAACAATAGCGAGGTGGATGTCATGATTTTTGTGTGCTTATTATGGCACTTACCTTATATACTCGTATTGAACCTTTGTATGTACATTTCAGCCTATCCACGCTTGTTCTTAGACAAGTAAAACGTTGTTTATCTTCGATATCCCGGACTCTGTTTTAACTCGTTCTCGGACACATTCTAGACGTCTCAAAAACCTAGTATATAACAAAAGCAAACGTTCACATCACTGGGCGGTATACTTCCATCATCCTGTCTTCTGCCTCTACACCGACGTCTTTCGACCCATTCAAATTTACTCCGTGATCTGTCGGTTTAGGTTCCCGTTATTTTACGAAGCACCAATACGCATCTGCGTTGAAAAGTCAGCCCGCTGCAGCATCGAATGAGCCTCCGCCAGTATTATTTAAGGACGGTGGTGGGCTGTGTTTTGCTTTGATCAAGTTCTTTGGATCTACCTGGAAAAAATAACGTTCCGTGCATTGCAGGGTACCTTCCCGCACCGGTCTACCAACTGTGGGCGGATATGTCATCATCATCGAAGACAGCAACATCAGTGTTGACACTGACGCTTCACTGCCGTACTGATTGTACGAGGGCTGGGATACTGCCAGGGCGCCCACACCTAAACAGAAGGACGATTAGGGTCCCCAACCAAAGCCTTTGGCTCAAAAGCCTAACCGCAAGGCAGCGGTTTGGGCCGGAAATGCAAATACGTTACCATTTTTTACGGAACAAGTCGCCATACATGTTCCAACCCCCTAACTGGAGGGCCAGGAGGCTGTGTTTATCAGACCTCTATCCACCGACCAACCTGGTATGAAAAACTCTGAGTGTCGCGAGGACAGCCCCCCAGTATAGCTCAATGGGTCGCCGAGGTACACAAACCGCCACGCCACGGTAAGGTCCAGTCTCTTCGTGACGGCCTACCTGGACCAATCGGAAGGGAGTATAAAATAGAACAGCCATCCAGCAGCCAGCAGGTACACAGAAAAGGCATTATCATGCGCATAAGGAACGAGCAACACGATTGAGAGACTGGAAGTATTTCGGAAGGCGTTTAAGGCAAAGCGGACGGCTTAGGAAGTGTGCAAAAATGCACCACCGAGAAGACAGTAACAAGAACCCCGTGAGTGACACCTACAATACACCGCCTTATCACTTGAGGGACACTCGCTGCAATGCTGAAAACTGAACAGGAATCAGGCGCCATACGGCCGAGCACAAGAGCAGCCTCATCAACGGTGTTTCTAAAGCCTAAAAAAGATGGGTCACAACGCATGCATTTAGACGACCACCATCTAAGTAACGCGGCAAAGGGAAATGCTTGTCTAAATCCACATCTAACAGAAGCCACTCAACGCATGCAAAAGAGCCGGGTGCTATCAAAACTGGACCTCCAACCCGGTTACTGAAAGACCAGGAGGGTAAAGCGACATCCAAAAAACGACTTTTACAAAGCCCTGTAGAGTGTGGGGGCGAGATGGCTCAAGTGGTTAGAGCGCGAATCTACTGACCGGAAGGTCCGTGGTTCGAACCCGACCTCTGCCTCCCGATTTTCCTAGTCTAGGCTTGGGCAACCTGGCAGAATCCTAGCCCTCGTGCTTCCTTCGGGTGGCATGGCAGTTAGGCACCGAAAGGGTGCTACAGCTGAACGTTTTTTTTTGGAGAGTGTTCGGAAAAGCCATTCGGACTGGAAAGTTTCAGTAACGTTTCAAAGGGTGGTGGATGTCCCTGACAATGCCCAACCGTAACTCCTGTTTTGTATGGCTATCGCCAAATATTTAAGGAAGAGATTAACAAGATGCAAATCAAACCCAAAGAAGCTGGTTTGAAAGTCTGAAAAGTGCACATGGTTCGAGTCGAAGGTTGCTTGTGAAGGACACAAGGTATCTGAGGATGGAATGGACATAGCACGGGGTTTGTGACGAAGCAGAACTACTCAGTCTCACTGACCGTCAAAGATGTGCGGACATCCTTGTGATTTGTGGACTGCTGTCAACAACAGTCCTAATAACCGAAAATCCTATCAATTGTCACGTGCGGGCTACGGACCAAAAGACGGCATGCCCTGATTGGTCAGGATGACAGCCAATCTGGAGCGAGCATACACAGCTGGACGATTCCTGCCCTCTCACGGAGATTCTAGCACGACATTGTGGAACGTTCCGTGGTTACCATATAGATGCAGTTGTAATAATTCTCCTTTGTATCAAAAAAGGGCCGTCTTAGTTTACCGTGCCTTTTGATATAACATAGTGAGCGGAGCAGGAAACCACGGACCGACGAAGAGTTGGACGACCGTCCAGCAAGTCACAACAACTGGCGACAACCCAAACCCACGATGTCAACTTCGGCCGAGCAACTCCAAGCAATTGTACGGCACCAGAAGAAGCAGTTCGAAGAAGCTCAACTGAGGCTTGTTGATGAGCAGTTTCTCGGTGAACGTGTGGTTTTTTGTACCTTCCTTTTGCTCTCGTTATAACAATACGTATTTCATCAATTGCATAAACGTTTTTGCTTGAATACGCAAAACCACAAAGCACACGCATTTTGTACAATTTAAATACAATACAAGCGTGGTCACGTGCTCCGACTTTCTCTTCTGATTTCGCTCGCGCTCACAGCGGTCATTCGCGAGCTTCATGTGCTAACCCTGGTATCAAAATATTTTGAACTATCTTCGGAGCTTGTTGTATGTGACAGCCGTTCAAAAGAAGACCCCTGGACAACCACGATTGGATTATTATTTATTCACTGACCTGGGCCAACGACCAACTATTTTAAAGAGAACAATTCTTAGTGAGTCTTTTCCATTCGACCCTTTTTATTATTGTGTACTCAATTCAGTGCAATTATATTTATTTCTTTGCCACACAATCCTGGTAAAGTAGCTTTTTGGGTACCCTGACCACTACAAATGTGGTGAGCCTGAGTCTTTCTAGATATTTTTTTATCTTTTCCCTTCAAGTCGTCGTCTTATTTTTTAAACCGGTCACTATGGGTACACACTTCGATTCATCGAATTTAGTAGAGGATACGATTAGTATCCGCTTACCAGACTATAATCCCCATACTCCCAGGGTTTGGTTCCACCAAATCCAGGCTGTTTTCACTACTCAACTTATCACCTCCCAAGCTATTCGTTTTTCTTATGTCGTCCAACATCGCCCTAACGATGTAGCCACAGAAGTCGAAGAACTTTTGGAGGACTCCCCCACAGATAATCCCTATGGCGCAATTCGAGCGGCTATCATTAGTAGGGCAGGAAAGTCCGAAAACAAAATGCTGAGGGATTTGTTCACCGCAATCGAAATTGGTTACAGGTCACTGTCACAACTACTTCGCCACACGCGTAGTCTCCTCTGCGGCTGTTTATCTGGTGGCGGAAATCATGACCCAACTATGGCTCGATAAACCTCCACCCTCCATGTCCCGCGTCATCAGCGCATTCGTTGATGACAGCAGTCCGGAGCGGCTAACTCACATGGCTTAACAAAATTCATGAGACCTATCCCAGTCATGTTGTTAGCCCCCACCCACCCGCCTCTCCACCGTACACCCGCCACGTCCACAGCTTCCGATCCAATACGTTCTGCCATCTCACAACTGCAAACTAGATTTGATAACTTGACCGATCCTCTACAACGGCTTGCAATCAACAAGCATCGACCACGTTCACGATCTCGCCGTCCCTCTCGGTGCTGGTATCACCAATCGTTCGGTCCTAAAGCACGCAAATGCCAACCACCCTGCTCCTTCAAGCCGCGTCCCAACAACCCTTTAAACACCCCGGCCAGTCAGTAACGGCGACGACTGTCTGTGGCCCTCCTCGCACTAGTCGCCTATTCCACATCACCGATCGCTCAAGTGGTCTACGTTTCCTCGTAGATACGGGAGCCGAAGTTAGTGTGCTACCACATAAGAGTCCGCTTCCTGACTCCTCTTCCTGTTCGTTACAAGCCGCTAACGGTACCCGCATCGCTACATACGGCGAACGTTCCCTCACCCTTGACCTCGGATTGCGACGTGCGTTCAAGTGGATCTTCCTTTTGGCCGACGTCCAAACACCCATCCTTGGCGCGGACTTTCTCACCCACTACAACTTATCCGTCGATATGCGACACAAACGTCTCTTGGATGTGCTAACTTCCCTCTCGGTCAACGGAATCTGTACCCCAACTTCATCCACAGGTATCCGAGTTATTCTACCTGATTCTCATTTTGCTGACATACTTAGGGATTTTCCTACCCTTACTCATCCATGTCAGTACACTCAACCGGTCACACATTCCGTCGTTCATCACATCCAGACGAGAGGCCCACCTGCCCATACCAATCCCCGTCGACTTCATCCAGAAAAACTCCAGATCGCAAAACACGAGTTTGAACACATGCTCGAACTCGGCATCATCCGCACTTCGTCGAGTCACTGGTCGTCACCCCTACATATGGTACCCAAGAAATCTAAAGGTGATTGGAGACCTTGTGGAGATTACCGTTCTCTCAATAACGCCACTATCCCAGACAGGTATCCCATCCCACATATCCACGATTTCGCAAGTACCTTATGCCACACAAACATTTTTTCCAAACTCGACCTTGTACGTGCATACTACCACATACCCGTAGCCCCGGATGACATATCTAAAACAACTGTTACAACACCGAAGTCACGCGCATGCCTTTTGGTCTTCGAAATGCAGCTCAAACGTTTCAACGTTTCATGGACGAGGTTGTGCGTGATTGGCCTTTTGTGTATGCTTATCTAGATGACGTTTCAAACGCTAGCACCCCCCATGTGAGCATGCAGATCACCTCAGGGCATTATTCCAAAGTCTTTCTACCTACATCATACGTTGGAATATGGAAAAATGCTTGTTCGGTTTAACGAGCTTAGATTTTCTTGGTCATCACATCGACTTAGCAGGCGTTTCACCATTGACCGATCGCATTTTGGCCCTTAGATCTTTTCCCATACCCACCACTGTCACTCAACTTCGTCGTTGCATTGGTATCATCAACTATTATCGGCGATTTATCCCTCATTGTGCAGAGGTTTTACAGGCACTGACCGATTTACTTGGCTCCAATGAAAAATCTGTTACCTTGCAACCCGACACCATTATTGCTTTCGAAATAGACATGTAGGCAATCGCTCACTCTGCAAAACCGTCTTTTCCCGACACCTACGAGAACACAAAGCTTATTTTCACACTGATGCTTCGAACGCTACTGTCAGCGCTGCACTCCATCAAGTTGTTAACAACGTCCTTCAACTATTATCCTTTGTTTCGTAGAAGATGCTGGCTGCCCGAACGCGTTACAGCAGTTTTGGTCGTGAATTACTCGCAATTTACCTTGCTATTCGCAATTTCCGGCACTTATTGGAAGGTAGATCATTTACCATTCAAACCAATCATAAGCCAATTACGTATGCCTTCAACGCCAAGCCTGATCGCTATTCACCACGCGAGATACGTGATCTGGACTATATTTCCCACTTCACTACCGACGCTCGGTACACTCCAGGATCAGACAATGTCATCGCAGACAACCTGTCTCGCCCAGACAAAAACACTTTTCACTCTTTTACGCAGCTGGACCTTGCCAAGCTAGCGAACCTTCAGCATCGCGATCCTTAGTTTGCGTCCATTTTATCATTTCGTTCATTTCAAGTTTCCCCAGTTCCCTTACCCCTCCAGTCTGGAACCATTCTTTGTTATATGTCTACCAGCACAGCTCGCCAATCATCCCCGAAGCTTTCCGACGATACGTTTTTGACCACTTTCATGGACTCCTTCATCCATGAATCAGGGCAACAAGGAAGCTGATTAGTGCACGTTTCGTGTGGCCCTAGATGAATAAGGATCTAACAGCCTGGGCCAAAAGGTGCATCGCCTGTCAACGCAGTAAAGGAACACGGCAAACGAACTCAACTCTAGGCTCATTTGCAGTTCCTGAAGCTCGATTTGCGCAAGTCCATCTGGATATTGTTGTTCCACTTTCCCCATCAAACGGTTTTACTCATATTCTTAACATGATGGATCGTTTTACCCGTTGGTCAGTAGCTATGCCCATTTCGGATAATTCAAGTGAAACGGTAGCCTCCTCGTCAACCAAACAATGTCACTTAACTCCCGACCGTGCAGGTTGTTTGCTGTGCCGTCATCTCAATATACGGCCATCTCAAACTCACAGACTGTATATTTGCATATAGTTTAGCGCGTGCTTGCTGTTGCGTTCAAACTCTCTCACACATTCAAAAGGCCATCACAATCTCAAGCCTTCAACTGAGTTGTTTGCGGGTGTCATGTATGGGAGCTTTCTTGAGCCCGAGTACTGTGGTGCCAGGCCTACGGTTTGCCAACTTATAAGCATGTCTATATTCGGAAAGTGCAACTTTGGAGTATATGCTCTAGGTGCACGTACCTTAGAGCTAAATCCAAATCTTTGTAATACGGGGGAAATCATCCAAAATTTTGGAGCAACAACACTTCCACTCGATTATCACTCCCTCAC
>SJOL01005168.1:0-11082 GCA_004794785.1 Opisthorchis felineus | reverse complement strand
TACGGCGGTTAAATTCGGCTATTTAAGGGTTATTAAACGGTGTGGTTCTCCATCAGTCATCATGAAGTGTTGTTGCCACACTTATTCACATTACTGGTTCTTATCCTATAAAGTGTTAGCACAAAACAAAAATGCTTTATTCCAATTGATTTCCAGAAACCTGTTCTGACATTTTTTGCATATCTGCATCAGTGTTTCAGTAAATGTTCGTAGCCGCCAAGCCCGTCTCCTGGATTGCCGCAGTCCCTCGTTTCTTTTGTCTTCGTGTAGTTGCGAATTCCCATCAAGAGAAATGGTAAGCAATGACTGCTGGTATACATAGGACGACTGTGGCCTTCTAAAAGTAGTTTGCTTATTTCTCGTTAGGCATTTAACCGAAAAGTATGGCGTACAAGAGTGTTAGCCTTTGAACAACCACCCAATTTGATAAAATTCTATAAGACCGTGCGCCTTCACCGAAGGCCACCGGCAGGATCGGTGAAGATTACTTGCAAAGTGGTTCAGACATACGGTGGGTGTCATGTCGAACGCGTCAACTCTTCGCACGATTTTAAAAAGGCACGCGCGCGCGAGAAGAAATTCTGGTATACACCTGACCTGGACACTTCCAATGTGACTGTACAGATGGGTCGGAACTTCCATCGTCGAAAGACTAACGTGCAGGTTATCAATACTTCTTTTGGGAACATTAGAGAGCGTAGATCCTCTCTGTCCATTACCCCATCTCCGAAAAAACCAAGATTGTTTGTGCAGCGCTCACCGCCTTACCCCAGCTTCCCGCAGGAGCGTCCCCGCACTCTGTTCCACTCGACTTCTGAGGCCCCCGCTGCAGGCTTTCCTGTGTATCCGATTCAACTTGTCAATCCGGCGCCCCAACATTTGACGCCTGTCCCGTCCGCATCCCATTAACTGTACATTTGATGCAGCATACAGTACATCATCGGCCACAGTATGCTGTTAACGGCTTCTCCCAGAGATTCATGTGTTTCTTGTATTACCCACACAATCTTCACCCATTTTCCAAACGCCAGGAGCCACTGCGTTGATCCAGCAGAACGAGCAGCTGCTCCAAAAAGTCGACGCGATCGCGGAAGACATTCGGTAGCTTAAGATTCGATCACTCAATGATGGCGGCTAACAGTTCTGTTGGAACCACCGGTTTTGCTTTTCCCCTTCGGAGCAAGAGTGCGTTGGACAAGCTGGAAATGGAATTGGTAGAGAAACTGCATCAGGTGGGACTGGTGGTTGTTAATCTAATTTATTTGCGCGGACGAAGCATTTTCGGTCCTTCAGTGCGACCACCATGGTGGATCTGGTGCGTCTCTGTCTCACACAGGCGTTGGCAGACGAATTCGCCGTCAGTGTGGCCTACGTTGGGTCTGTGGACGAACTCCTCTTCCGATGCTCCACACTGTGTATATTGATAGGAGGTGAGTCGTCAGAGATAGCTTGCCAACTGTCTTTCAGAAAAATCATTGAACACCCAGTCTTCAAAGACTACACGCAACAAGAATTGGTTAAACAAATCTGGAAATGGTTCGGTAACGCACGGCACCAACTGATCCAGAAAACGCCCCCGGATCATTAGGTGGTGAGTTTCGTTTTTACACTCGAACAAGCTAATCAGTACTTTGCATGCTTAAACGTATGTTTTGTCGCTTTTTCAGACGTCGGCATGGAACGAAGCGGCCCGGCTGCTCACAATAGACCTGCCTTCATCGGACCTAAGCGGGTTGATTGTACAAAATTTATTTGTGTATGCCCAACATATTTTTCTTGCATCCTTGTTTTCCTCTCTTTAAGTGTTATGCTTAATCGGTCAACGATGACACCGGCTGACTCAGGATACTAAACCATCTCCATAAGCTGTCAGAAGGTAGATGCGCAGCAACGTATGAAGATTTGATTACCAGCCCATAATTGCTGCAACGGGTCCGACGATTTGCACGCTCAAACGTGTGGTCACCAGTACAGGTCATAACGTTACAGTTATGTTGCGGTTGTTAGCCGTAATAAACGTTTCGGAGTAGCTACACGGCTGCACAATAACTACCGGAAAACCGTTTTTCACTGTTATATAACCGTAGAACTCGATTAATAAGTGGTTGAATAACCGTCAGATAACCGAGTTAGGAAGAACTAGGATATGGAGCCCTTAATGAACGTCGCTGTAACCGCAAAATGCGGTTGTTTCGTGGTTACGCATTCGGTAAAGTCCGTTATAACGCGCTTTAATAAGTCTAATAAGAGCGAAATACGGTTATATGGTGGTTATTTACCACCATTGAACTTCAGTCGGTTCTACGGCATACAAACGCTGTTCAGAGTCGGTTATTTAGCCTCCAGGTATCCACAAAAAATGGTTAAATGACGGCTCTTAGGGTGCAAATAACCACAAATTAATCATACCATGTGGTTATTAGACGGTTATACGACCATCCAATAACCGCAAAACTCGTCTTTTGGACTGCATGCGCTGTTGAAGCACGTCCTTCGAGGTTCTAGCATGTACATCTTTGCCGCCATAGGTGTCCTGATTTAGCAAGCACGACCCGAGCCTTGCGGACTCGTGCATTGACCTCATCCGTCACGCTACGATCAGGACTAATACAGCCTACAAGATATGTAAAACGCTCCACAAATTCCAGTGCCTCTCCCTGGATTGTAATTGGCGTGTTCAGTGACTGTGTGTCCAGGAGAATGACCTTACAATTTGTGGGTGCAAACTGCATGCCGAAGGCGGGGATAACCTTGGTCAGCTCGTCCAAAAATAATCGCGCCTTCTTTTCCTTTTCGAAGAAGACAACAATGTCGTCTGTATATTCCAGCTCAACGTTCTCGTCAGCTGTTATTTGAACACCAGGGCTCTGAAGGCCTTTCAACGTTCGTCTCAGTAAAAAAATAAATTGCAGAGCTGTACCACCCTTTCGGTGCCTAGCTGTTATGCCAGCGGAAGGAAGCACAAGGGCTGGGATGCTTGCAGGTTGTCCAAACCAAGGCGGGGGCAGTTGAGGAGATAAGGTTGGGTTCGAACTGCCGACCTTCCGGTTAGTTAGTTCGTCACTTAACCACTGAGCTACCTCCGGCACATTATTTCATCGATCGCCAAATTACATAAGAATGGAGAGAGTGGGTGCCCCTGACGGACGCCGCTTCGTGTACGGAAGCTTTTGGAGAGCTCTCCGTATACTATCACACGCCCGGAAGTCTGAGAGTACAAAGAACGTTTTAAGTTCACGAACTTCTGGGGCATTCCTTGGTGGGTGAACGTGTCAACGAAGACAGACCGGTAAACGGGTTCGAATTCGCCATGTAAATCCAGGAATACTGAAACTTTTTAAGTATGGTGTTGTTCTAGCACATGACGGGGTGCGAATTCCGACCGTACCAGGTCGGAATTACGCTTGCTGCTATCGAGTCATTGTTCCACGGGTCACTGTTAGTCGACGAAGCATCAGTGACACCAACAGTCTCGTTACGACAGGGGTCAAGCTGATCTCTTGTGGATTTCACTAACTACCAGCCCTTTTTTGAAAATGGGCACTGTCACCGACCTTTCCCAGTTGGTCGGGACAGTCTAATTTTCCCTAATGCAGGCAAACAGATCAGACAAGCGCTGATTGAGGACATTTTAACATCATTATCCGCCGCAAGAACCGCATACTCGTCGTACGGTGGTTAGAGCCGGAACAGTTTCCCCACCGATGATTTAGGTAGGTGGGTTGATAGCTGCGCATTGGAGGCCGTAGCTGATATGACCAGGGTGTCGGTGGACTTTTAACTGGGTAGATTGGGGGAGCATTATCCTGAAGGAAAAAGCCTGGATGCACGAGCACCACTGAGTGCGAGACTGTGCCATGTCTGACAAGTCTCTAACCATTGATATGTCCCGTCTGGGGGTCTCCACCCAGGAAGATGGCAATGACCAGCCATGTCATCGCTTGAGCTCTCCCGGCTCGTTTCCACCCTTCACGCGGTTGTGCAAAATGAGCCCTTCAAGGAAGGCGTTCGAGTGACGTAGGGAACAAGTGGCCAAGCCAGCGCAACCTATGGAGTGTGACCAGTTCATTTCTTCCTAAAGCCGTCCGACATACTTTGGCATCACCGACCTGGTGTTCCAAACAGACTCGGGCAGTACTCCGAAGGCATCTACTGTTGAGTCTTTTGATGTCCTTGGCACGCAGTGGCCAGGTTTCTGAATAGGATAATAATATGGAACTCACTGCAGCACTGGAGACCCGAGCTTTGACGGATGAACTGATGTCACGTCCACACCATAGGTGATGCAGATTCTCGAAAGCTGCTCTGGCTTCTGCTGGGCGCAGTTCTGCACGGATTCCGCTTTATCGGGCGCAGTTAGGCGCTGCTACAGCGACAAAGCCTATCCAACAAGCGGTTACTCAAAAGATTAGGCATCCTGCCATGTCAGCACCAGGCCGATCTCTGATTGGTCGAGAGTCTGGAGCCGATAGCCAGTCATGATCCAGCGTCCGCCGAATGCCGGTTGCCTTTGCTGTCAGAATTTCCAGAATGATGCCAACGCACACACTGTATAGTCGATGTGCTGTACATACGTGCTTGACCAAGTTTTGAGCCTAAATATACGTTATGCGCCTTTGATGGTTGTTTTGACGGGAACGCTGGTTTGGAAGGTTCATACCGAGAAATAAGCTGAGGAAGTACCGTTATTACACCTTTTCAGTCCGGGTAGAAATGACACCTTTCGCGAACCACCGGACATCTTTGAACAGTGCGGGTGGGTGGTCATCCGGACTAGGAGCTTGGTTGCGCCTGCGGGAACATATGCCGTTGTAGACTTCCGAGGCCGTAGGGGGTTCCCCGTTCACCGTCTAGGCTTCTGAGTCAGCTGTGGGTTCCAGATTTGCGGTAGCTGGTGGCTACGATAACAGTTGTTTGAAGTATTCGGCACCACGTTCGAGGTGTTCTTTTTCATTCAAGATGGTTGCGCCATTCTGATCCTTGATGGTTTCGCTCAAAGTCTGTTTTCTGACGGTCGTTTTTCGCACGAAACTACTGAAAACTCTTCGGGCATCCCCTGATTTATGGGTTTCTTCTATTTCCTTGTCTCTCCACGTCCACCAGACTTTACGGTCGGCTAGCACGCACACTTTCACTTGAGATCCCATAAATCGTCGGGACCGGGGGGTATCCCTACGAGATTTAAGGAGTGCCGCCGTTTGGCCTGATATCCAGTGCTCGAGTAGGTCTGGTAGCGCCGAACCGCAAATAGAGCTTCCAGCATTGTGAAGGGGCGGCTTCTCCGCCCCATTAGGAATCATGCCTGGAGGTGAAGCAGTTGTTGGTGACTCCAGAAGACGATTGTTTTGAATTCGTCTAACATAATGATCTGCCAGTTTTCCAGTTTACAAGAGATGTCAGAGATGTAGTCATTTGAGACGTAAGCAGACACGACAGGCAGACCGATCAAGTTGCGGCATGTGAAGCTCCTTCACAGACGTTGCCAGACAAACCTCACGGAGGCGAATGTTAACGCGTAGCCAACAAAGCAAGGATCATCCCGACCGGTGGCTTAAGACAATACTATGCTGCCTCAGCAGCCTCTGAATCTCCAGGAGTGCGCAGCCGAAAGCCAGTGGAGAGTGATGCGGTGGTTAGCTCAAACACTGTGCTTGCATCTTGAATTCTTGTTTCTGATACACAGCACACATCAACGCCAGGCTAGTCCAGTGTGACAGCAAGAGCAGCTTGTTGTCCTGCTTGTTTCAGAGTGCGGACAGTGAAAGCGGACAGATAGACTGGGCGTCGAGGCTTAAATATTGATTTCGAGATACCTGGGGATATTGGCGCCATGTGACCAGCGGATGTTGCACGCAAAGCGGATGCAACACAAACGGAGTAATCAGTCCTAAGTGCTGGGCCTAAAAGAAGCGAATTTTTTGAGGGGCAATAATAAATCGTCGAATTGTAGCACCCTTTTAATGCCTGCCTGCTATGCCACTCGAAAGAAGAGGGTGAAGAAAAAGTATGCAGAAGAGAAAACGGGAGGCGTCAGTGATATCCTCTTTAGCTTATCCGCCCCGCTCCATGCAGCAAGTAAAGCAAACCGGATGATGGCGCCACTCCACGGCTGATGCGGCATGAGTTTATTTATACGTATGCAATTCATATTTGTACCTTGGCTGGGATACTGTCAGGGCGCCAGGTATTGGTGCCTTTGGATGAAAAGCCTAAGCGCAACGCAGCGGTGTTTGGCGGGAAGTGTAAATTACTTTCAATGTCCGCAGAAAAATCTGCTATACATGTTTCAACCCCAGCCGGAGTACACGGAGACTGTGTTCGTCAGACCTCTAACCATTGACCAACCTGGCATGAGAGACTTTGCGTGCGTTGGGTGGATACCCCCAGTATAGCCCAACGAGATGCGAAGGTACGCAAACCATCGTGCCACGGTGAGGTCCAGTCTTGCCACTCACATGACATCGCAAATACCAGCAGCCTGGAAGTGTAGTTTTCCACAGTTACCGTTCACAACCAGTTCACAAGCAGGGTTCGAAGCCTGAATCTTCCATGACATTTGGACTCTTGGCGCTTCTGGGCATTTCTGTGCACAAATATGAAGGTGTTAACTAATTGAGGCATGGTCAGCCGTTACAGTATAAACGGGGGGGGGCAACGACAAAATGGAGGGCCGTTAAGACCAAACAGACAGGCTTTCCACGTGATAAGTAATCGTAGAATTTGGAAAACAAAAAAGCCAAAACAATTGGGCTCAAGGTACGACTGGTTAAACGGTGAAGCTGGGTGACTTGAACTAAAACAGAAAAACTATTGTTGGCCCTGAGTGACCGTGGGCGGATCACGGCACTTCTCACTCATCAAGCTTCCACCGCCTTCACTCCGATTGTTCTATTTGAAGAGAATGTGGCGCGTAAACTTGTCATCCAGTCTACTTTGTCCTCTTATCCTCTCGTTACTCATGTAACTCTATTACCTGTTTATCTCCAGTCCCTGATTCATCTTGAATTCAGTTTATTTTTAGACTCCGTTTTTTTCACTTTGCGTCAGTCTTTTTTGGAATTGACAGTGCAGATAACCACAATAGACCAAAAAACTACCCATCAGCTAGCATTCAAGGACCAAGCTGAATCAACTATCCAGAAGCCACGCCACACGTAACGAGAGGCAAAACATTTTGAGGAGCAGTTTCGTGCACCCGGATTGACAACAACACAGGTGAACGATGGCCACCATCGTCACCACATGATACAATGAATGAGTGGCAGTTTTGTTGCTGTTATTCCGATTTTCGGAAGGTAGCTAGAACTGCGTGCGCGAATCACGGGTGTCTGGTGACTTTAGCTTAGGATGCCAACAGGCATCATCCGGCAGCATCCACCAGGACTCACGAGAAATTCCATACGATTCAACCAGAAGTTTTAAGCAAATATATGAAAATCACCTGATCGCGGAATTGTCGGTTCACTCCTTGATGCGAGACGCTGAGTCTCTTCCAATTAAGGGAGCAAGTTTCCTAGAAGACTGACTGATCATCCGGTCAAATTAGACCTGTGTGTGGACAGAGACTTGTTTGAACCAGAATTTCTGAGTAATTGAGGAGGCCGGTGAGGCCGCAAACGCACGAAAGTCGTTCCTGCTGATGTTCGGGATTCAAATGGAATACTGACAGCGCGGCGTAAGAAAAACCAGTCTTCATCACCGGGAGGAATATTTGCAAAAACTGTTCGATTGGCTGTACCTGAGACTTCAAGTTGGCTCAATTAAAACTAAAGTTACGTCCCCTACTAGATGCCTTTCCACCTCGAAGCGCTGGGGAACGGACCGGATAAGCATTCGCCAGCCGTGGAACTTTGTCATTCTAAATTTTGATATATTTTGAAACTGGAACATGTTTTAGAAAACGGAAACCAATCAATCATCCTATCGCCATTCAAAAAGATTCAGAAGGCTTATCTGAACACAGGTAAGGCTTTCAAAACTGTTGTCACTCGGCTGTCAGCCTCCCGAATTCTGCAGTGCCTAACTCCAGAAATTCAAGAATATCCGGATGGATTTTGACAAGATAAGGATGTAATCATCACACTTTTACGGTGGAACAAAATTCATGAGCAAGGCGACGCATACTGCGGACAAAGAACCGCTGTTTTCCTTGACTTTAAGGAGGCCTTTCAATCTGCGACAATAAGACCCAAATACATATGCCTAGCAAAAACTAATGCATTTGAAACTCGTCAACATGATTTGTGCCCTCTGTTCTGGTTATGCAACGGTTCAGAGTGGCCGGTTCAAAAATTTCATCCGAAACTGCTGGGTTCCATCTGGGCTATCTTTACCTCTTTTCTTTCCATTTTCATCAATAGTACGATTCAGGAATGCACATTAAAAGGCGTAGACTCCGAAAACCGAATCGGTATCTGGAAACTGTGACTGCCCGAATGATATACCGCTAGTCAACCATCAATTAAACATACCACCTTCCTCCGCCACCGAAGTACGTGATACACAGTCTGCTTATCGGTAATGAACCATCCACCAAGAGTACGTCGATGTCAGATGCCAATTTCGTTCTCTGGAAGTGACAACGCGAAGCATATGCTCGGGAAATGGAAAAGATAGTGTTTCAGCTTTGTGATGTTGAACCTTCCTTGTGTCCGATGAAACGGGAAACTGCATAGCTGCGTATTGGAGGAGACAGACATTAGGAACGTTTAGATTTTGCACGTAGAGGCCACTTTCCCGATCCACAAAGCGGTATGAATCCCATCGACACACTGCATACTCTCCGCTGGCAGACGAACTGTTGTCGGAGGTTGCGGAAGACTGTTCTGAACTTCCCCATGGAGAAATGACTTTGTCTTTGGTCAGTTCACCAGAACTTATACAGTTGCCATGATCATTAAGCCTATCCACCATGTCGATCCGCTAGTCCCCGTCCTGTAGCTGCACTATGCATTCTTAAAGCGCATACTAAACAGTGCGGCAGAATCAGTTATGCAACTGCAAATGGTTCACAGCTTGAGAGGGCCTGAACCAAGCAGGACACCATCCGCTGCGCCCTCAATGTATGTGAACGAACACTTCGGGAGCTTTTTGATCTCCGAGGTTTCATAGACAGGCGGAGAAGTTACGAGTGGCATGTTACGGTTGGGGACCCCAATCATTTTCCTCTCCCGGTTTGTGTGCCCTGACAGTATATCAGGACACACAACCATGAATTGCACAAACAAGCGCACCGGCCATCGCGTGGTGACATCAGCTGACTCTCCTCACCTGCCCCATTTAGCAGGGTAGGTGAGCGAAGGCAGGTGGCCTCTGACGCCTTCTGCATTCCTTCAGTATACTTTCCCAACCTTCATCCCGCCTCATTTGGTGAGCGCTCTTCTGTAGAGCCCAGCTGTAGGCACGTCAGTCATATATCCGGGAGTGTTACAAATAGCACAACCTCACTAACATATTTTTGTTAATTTGACACTTTTGTTCAACCTTTGGGGCAGCCATTGGCGTTCCAACTCTGAACCAACGAACTGCTCTGGCGCGCACCCCCAACATTTCATTGATCGACGTTTGCGGCGTTCCTAAAATCAGAAAACAAGATCCAAGCGCAGCGACTGACATTGCGGCACCTTTGCCGTCTAGACGCCATCAACCGCAAAATTTAGTTGCCGCTGCAGCTGCCGAGGCGGGTTGCGGTGTTGTTGATACGGCACTCAGCCCCTAGACTAAGGCTTCCTTGCTTGACTGGATGTCTGCAAAACAAGCCCCTGTGCCGTTCGTCCGTCAACTTCCACTTGGCTAACAGAGTTAGAAATGCTAACCGCCTATTGTTTATGGTTTCTGCCTACTAGAACAACCAACCGGAGCTCTGATTATTTGAAATAAATTTTCTGTCGGGATGCGACCACTCTTATCCAGAATTATGATGCTGTCACATTGGCCGCAGATTTCATTTGGCTATTATGGATCCTCAATCGCCACTAAGTGGCATGTTTAATTTGGACCGGAGCCAATGGTGAACGTACTTTATAACTTAACACCGAATAGTAGCGGTGCTTCAGCAGCTATTGGTCTAGGGTCTGGTACACTCTTGCGCTATTTGGTACTCCTGGCTTACGATCGACAAACGTTGAGCCAAATGATCAAGTAGCCATTAAATTTAGGCGACGTGGAGCACCAGTGGACTGCTAACCATCATGAAGTACAAGTGTTGGTTTGGGTCGCGCCATCGTCTCATGTAAACTCCGTGTAATTTGAAATTCCGAACCAATGCCGCTTCACCGCTCACAGTTGGGTGCTGCAACGGCCAAGAAGCCCGCCCCGCACGCGTCTAGCCGGAAGATCGGGTTAATGGCCGGCCCGGCGTCATGGCGAGCCCTGATTAGCAGAAAGAGTGGACTCAACAGCAGGCCAAGTAGCCACCCGATAGCGCATGCAGAATGCGTCGGAATTTCCAGATAATTTTCGCTGTATGCACTTCATACACGAGACGTTGTAAATGCGTGCATGGGAGCTGTATAAAAAACTTCGTAACCCTTACGCTTCCCCATGACCTCAGATTTAGTGCAACGGTTGGAACACCGTCCCAGATAGTCGGCGATCAGAAATCACTTTACTTACCCGTTACCAACGCCTCAGGCCGGTCAGGAAGATGAAGACGATGCAGATTCTGTCACATTTACCGGTTTTGTCAAGTGCCAGGAATGCAAGCGTTTCGAGCTCAGCCCAATCACTGACAGCCAGTTCAGGTGCTCCAGATATGTATCCCATCTCCAGTCGTCCAAGATGCAGATATCAGAACTTGTCTGCTTCACAGAATTGGAAAAGATGCCGAGATGACTTTGCAGAGTCACACCATCGAACGTCAAAACCCCATCAACTTGAAGCACCACAAGGCCATGTTTGACGAGTCACGTGCTACTTCAAGCTGCTGTGAGTAGCATTTCGCTAGCTACTGCCAGCTTGGGCGTCATAAATGTTTTTGACCACAAGGAAGGCTCATGTCGATCTGCAACAGCCATTACGTAAACATGCAGCTTGAAATCGCGGTCCAACTAGGCGAAGGTGACATTCAAAGTTGGT
This sequence comes from Opisthorchis felineus, assembly GCA_004794785.1. Lineage (NCBI taxonomy): Eukaryota > Metazoa > Platyhelminthes > Trematoda > Opisthorchiida > Opisthorchiidae > Opisthorchis > Opisthorchis felineus. Next base: position 6 of record SJOL01005168.1, on the reverse strand, counting down.
TTTGCT
>SJOL01005167.1:333601-355188 GCA_004794785.1 Opisthorchis felineus | reverse complement strand
AGAGCACTCCTCCATTTTGTTACCTCGCTGGGACCTATGCCTGCGATTGTGAACGCTGAAAATCAACTCCTAAGTAGTACGTATTCCGGCTGGGCTAGAATAGCCTCTGATATGCGTGAAGGGTGGTTATCAAAGTCAGCTAGGAACGTCTGCCTCTACCGATTGTGGAAACTGTCACGCAAAGGATTCATCGAACGCTTCTGCATGCCACACACATAACGAACGGGTGTACACTGTTTAGCAAAGTACATGGACACTGATACCTGGCGCAAAATAGCGTTCGACCAAGGAGAGTGGCGTCACGGCACAAAGTTAACTTGGCATCTAAAATGATGGGCAGTTCACTTCGTTTTGTACGATGTGCGCTGGGAGTGGCGCCTGAAGTAAAACCTTCTCCAGAAAATATACGAATTATCGTGGGAAAACCACATGGGTTCCTTAACTCCCTCGGTTATTATGATAGACCCAACAGTAGAAAAACTGGTAGATGATTAACAAAACAGAGTGGGTGACACTTGCCTCCCACAGCAAAATCCCTTAATTGCGACGTCAGGATGACAGAATTGTGGGCAACTTTTGAGTTTGCCCATTTGTCAGTGTTCAGACCATCGGCGCAAGTCTACATGCCTCAGGAGGGATTCAAACCGACTGGCAATATGTTTCATTCAAGTGAACAAGATAAGCAACTCAAAAATTCCTGTATGTGACCTTCCTGTTTTGTGTGTCTTCATCAAAACCAGACTGGTAACATTTCACGCTTCTAGCCTCTGGTTGCCTTTGCATCTCGCACCCTTATCTGAAGGCTTTTTAGTACTTCCTACCTCATCACTAGAGTTGTCGTCCAACCACCGTATCCCTCGGGCTACTAGAGAACGACAACTTTCTTATTTCAGTCATTGTTGGGTATCCTCGCCAACCTTATAATCAGAATGCACAGCAATTACTCTTTTTACCTTTGTCCAAGTATCCAGTCTGAGGCACACAAATCACAATAATTTGACACACACATCGTCGAAGTGCATTTCAAAAATTTAGCATTTAGCCATACTACTGCCTAATTCATTGTCAGATGACTGAGTGAACCTTGAAAAGTGCCAAATACTCAAGAGTGCTCTTCTGCAGCTGCCGAAGGAGTGCTCTTTTAACGGACTTGAGTTTAACAGAGGGGATTCAACTTCATCAACTGGCCAAAGCAACCTGGTTTCAACGGCTTGAAGCGTCCATTTTGTGATTATAAAGAGTGTGCAAACTTAGTGGCCGTTTGTGTGTAAGTTTCAAGAGCGGCTAGCTTTAATTGTCATTTTACACAAACGGATTACACAATGATTATCTCTTAGTCGAAACCAGCTGTTGTTGTGGTGGATTCAAGACTGTAAACAGGTATGGTCGCCGTTAGGAATTCTTGAATCAAAAGTAGAATTGTGGGCCAGAGTTTGGATGTGTAAGCTTTCGCATACTGCTCTCTCAGGTGTGCAACATTTATCCACCAGGTTTAAGCACTTGATTACATCGCGGTCGAATGGGTGACTCTTGAGAATCGTAATAAGCACCTAGATTTCAGCCTAATTCCAATGGATTAGTATAGGTTATCCCTGCTTGCTTGAAAGTCAGCAAAACATGAGTGGTAGCAACCATCAAGAAGGATGATTTTAGCCGAGCCTGATGGAAAGATGGTTTGTGAAGGGAATGTCCGTAAGAACTGTTGTATTGATGAAACAGTCTTCTTCTCAATGTCCAATGCGATTTCTCAAATCTACCGATAAACTGTCAAGAAAGCGTGGAGCTAGTATTCGTTTTGTTCGTGGATTTACTGGCGTAAAATCCGAGCCTTGGAACACCAGCCAGCTTATTTTGCCACAGCACCTTACTCATAATATATGCTTCTTGTAAAAGGGACACATCAATCCGTAACTCTATTCAGATGAACCAATCTAACAAGGTGGTAGCAACCTGGTGAAATAGAAAGCCCAAGCATCACAACAGCACAAAGAATTAGGAAAGGCCGGTGTTCATTTCGTAAGGAAAGGCGTCGTCCGATAAGATCATAAAAGAAAGCTAGAAAAGTTGACTCATTCTGAATGATCAGAACGCTCATCCAAGTATATATTTCCAGAGCGTTTGTAACCGGGGGATTATAAGACAAATTCACGGTCAAGTGAGAGGTTAATCAGATGGGGTCGTGTGACAAGAATTTGTATCCAACGAGATGGGCACACTATGACATTCACCCTCGGTTTGCAAAGCCGGCCAAACAGTTTTTGACGTGACAACCTAGTCTTTGAAAAAGCCAACTGATTCTTAGACAGAGAGTGAACGACCAGCCTGAACGAACTTAGGTTGGGAGAATTTTCTCAAGGGCATACAATGAATGAGTGCAAAATTTGTCTGTTAGCCAATCCTGTTCAGTTACGGAAAAACAAGGTTCCGATGAATGCCCGACCAAAATGACAGTGGGATACTCACCAGTAACATATCCCAACGCTGCAGAATTAAGAGAAAGGAGATAAAGAACCTAGTAATAAGGATATTCCACCAAATAACAGAATGTCTGTTGATATCATCGACTGATCAAACTGAGCACCTTGTTAGATTCTAGAGGCACGTCTATTTTGTGTTTCATTTGCGCATCCCTTGGATACTCTCGCATTGCTATGTGTAAGCGAATTTACGCATTGAACCTGAGGATATTATGTTGAATTTCGGTTAAAAGGAATACGCTTTTTTCACAAACACTGAAGCGATGGTACGGGGGCGGATCATGCAAAGTAACTTACTCAATACATCCAGTATTTGGATTACAGCCGACTTAACTACCTGGCAGATACGAATGGATGTCCGTTCAACGACCAAGGGTCCTATACCTATCACACTGAAATACAATATTCCCCCTGTCTCAAGGCAACAATCTGTATTTTTTTTCCACGATATCCTACGCCAACTACAAAGGTGGTCATGACGACGGGTTCAGCGGTACTCTCCCAAGGGTGTGACTGCTTCATCTGCCTATATGTACATCCATTCGGTCAGATTCCCTGTTAGCTGGTCATATTCATCTGCAGTGTGTTTGTCTAGTGAACTAACAGCTTGGTTACTTCAAATCACCATCTTTGACCCCATCATCATCATCACCATCATCGCTCTAATCACCGTGTGAACCCCCAAGTTTAAGCCTCACAAGACTAAGACTCACAAATTTAATGGTGTGAATAAGCAAAACAAGGACTATTAAGGTACTAATGCCCAAAAAAAATCTGATAAATTCCAAGGCACCTTACAGATATCTCAAATAATAGGAAAACTCACCAACTCCAAGACAGACTGTTAGAATTGAAACATACATTATCTGTCTTAACCACATCATTCAACAAAGGATTTGAGTTCGGTGAAACTAAAAAGCGTCCCAGCGCCACTATTCCTTTATATAGTTCCGAACTTGGAGCTGACCATTGTCCAATAAAATTGCAAAAACTGTTTGACCAACCCATTGCTTTTCTACCCGATTATCACTATCACACACGTGTAGGTTACTCACACGCGTCCCAAGAGTTTGGATGTGATAGTGGAAAAGTGTATTTTTGCGAGGATGGGGCCTGAAGGTCTTAAAATTACTTCCAAAAATTTGTTCACTGCCAGAAAAGCCGTACGAAAATCACTTCTGTGATTAAGTATTTCCTAGTGGCAAAAAATTTAAATCGATTTGACAGTGGTTTTGACAGAGCTTAATTAGTAAATCTCCTCAACATCTTGCGCATACTTTGATTTACAGAATTCGCCCGCTTGTTGTTTAATTTGAATCCGCTGAAGATTGGTAGTTCATTTTTATTAACGTACCAAAACACCAAGTGACTGGCTCTTATGCAGTGCCATCAAAGCTAAAGCCTATCTTCATAAGCATTAAAAACTTTCCAGAAAACACCACGTCAATGGAACGAGGTGAGTGAGCCCTTCTACAGGTTTGCCTCTTCTGGGAGGGAGGATGGAGGTGGAATACGCCTCAAGAAGCTAGCCACAAGGATCTGCCTCTGAGGAGTTGCAAGCTGTTATTGAAGTTTACCTAGTGTCAGAATTCAATCTGATAGTAACCGATTACACGGGCAGCATGAATCGGCTCTCTTGTAGCAGAAATCAATAAACCTGATGTCACCTGAGCAATAAACCTCTGTTCATTTTAAACCTCAAGACTTTAAACAAAGATCAAGGTACTCTAGTTATGTGTGTTAAATAGGTGTAACGCGAAATGATCGAGGCAGCATGTTATGATGTTCGCCACTTTGGCTCTATTGTGTGTCCCTTTTTGCTCAGTCTACTAGACTGTAGCCAGCCTATCCTATAACTGAATTACCACATTCGGAGCTTGGTTCATAATCATAGTGTGGAGGTATTTTCCAACCTTAACCTGGTTGCCTTGTAGTAGATAACAATAGAGGTTAGCAAGCGTCATGCATCGTTTCTAGGCTTGCATGAGAGTTGTTGCTTTCTGAAGTAGTCCACCTTTTCAACAAGCAAGGCCTCCTGTCGGGGAGATGTATACAACCAGCTAATGCACGTTCGGCGGACACTAAAGGAACAGCTAAAAACTCAGGTTCGTAAATAACTTTGAAACCTCTTCGAGCAATCGAACAGGGAAATGAGAAAGGTGATGGTTCTGTCAACCTAAAAATGTATACCGCAAAGTGAGATCTTACTCAAAAGAATTTTGACTAAAAAACAACAATATGACACAAAACTTGCCTCCCACTACAATCTTTACATAACAGACTAGCTAAGTAGGCTTAAAACCAATCAAAAACATGCTGTGCGTTTACTGCTTTAATAATCTTCAATAGCTGGCCCTACTTTCCATTATCTAAAAGGGAAGGTAATTTTTATAGACAACTACTTAATTCGTCTCCAGGTAGAATAAGTTTGAACCCATATCCACAAGATACACAGCACAGATCTAAATGGACCCATACACAAGTAAACTAATGGTGTTTCGCGGCCGGCCCCGGATGCATAAGCCATCTTTGCACTATGTAAGCATGCAAAACCTCATCTACGTTTTGTTAGTATCTTTGATCCAGAAGGTATTTCCTGAGAAGCCACTTTAAAAAACTCTTAAATTATGTTCTTTTTAAAGTTGAGGTTGATGGAACACAATGGTTTCCCGAACAGCTGCTGAACCAGTGCCCTTCTTGGAAGCGCGCTCTCCAGGAAAGCAAGCCCTTTCAGTCATTCTTCTGTGGCATTTTTTGCTACAGTGAGGTAGACAGTAACAATCATGAAGGAGAATGCACTGTGAAATTTCTTACTAACCTGAAATACAGTCTAAGTTTGCCAGTGTGAGTAACAGAAAAGTGGTCAGACATTCCTGTTATCAACCGTGTTTGGATAAAGTTGCATTTTACCCCTGTAGAAAAAAAAGTAAAAGATTCAGAGACGCACGCATCTCTGTGCGTATAAGTGTTCCACAATGTCAGCAGCATGGCTTAATGGTTAGAGCTCGAATTCACTGACCGAAAGGTCCGTGGTTCGAACCCGACCTCTGCATCTCGACTTCTCCTGTCTAGGCTTGGGCAATCTGGTAGCACCCCAGCCCTCGTGCTTCCTTCGGGTGGCATGGCAGCTAGGCACCGAAGGGGTGTTACAGTTGAACGATTATCTTATTTTTCTTGCCCCAGAAGTTGCATAGACAGTCTGACTACAAACCACGTCCAGTCACCGATTCATTCTAATTATTGGCATTACTGGCATCCCAAACAGCGCCTGTAAAATGGATCCCAGTTATTGTTGCCATACCTAAACAACCAAAGCCCTGGCCCAGGGTATACGATGAGTTTACGTGACCAAGCAGCCGTCTACTTCGAATGGCCTATCTTGGGGGGCATTCCTTCACCCGTAATGTTGAGGAGTTTGGGACCAAGACATTTTTTAAAATGACATCCTTAGGGCAACCTAGTACTGATGTTCACCGTTCTCCATATATGTGAGGTTTCTATGCCTCCTTTTCGCTTGTGTGTACCACAATCATAGACTAGTATACACATACCGCTTTCGGATCACCTTTGCCAAGGGAGTATTCGCCTCTCCTTGACATAGCTCCGAAGGACTTTGTTCGGTTCTGTTTCATAACTCTGGTTGTGAGCTCGCCAGAATGTTTGTCTACTGATGTTTTCCCTTCAGGCTAGAAAACCGCATTGCGCAAAGTGGTTTATGTCCATGCTTCACATCTTCCTATCGTGACTCTTTTGATAAAAGGAGTCCTTAATATATCAAAACTGTTCGTTAGGGCTTGAGATGTTGACCCACTGGCCAGGCTGCCCATAAACGGACTGCAACCACACTTGATTAGCTAAATCGGGAACTTTCGGAAATTGTGAATAGATGTTGTTTCACAGACCAGCAACATCGACCATGCTGGTCCCCGAGAGCACATGCTTTCCCCAACATAATTCCTTTTATGTAAACTACATATTATCCCGGTTATCTCTCCTATCCAGACAACACCAATGTGCCCCACGGACTACAGCATTCTGTTTCAGTTCATGTGGGTGACAACTGTGCACAAAGCCTAAATTGTCCGAGTGCCAGCCTTATCGACGTCTACGAATGGGATAGTCAAATGTATCAAAGTACAACCCTCGACTGCCCTCGCCAATCCATGCTTGAGATAAAAAGATTACATTGAACCCACCATCATTCCACACATCCATACATCATTTACTTTGATCACTCATCCAACCCTGATAACTAAGCGATTAGGTGCAGGTTTTTCCATTTGAGATCATATCGCAACCAGATACTGTGCAAAGCCCAATATATCCAGCTAACTTTCCGACCATGAAAACCTACTCATTCAACCTACGAGCAATTTTACGAGCTGAGTTGGGCTATCTGGATATCTTTGATAGACCCACTTTTTAAAACAGTTTATTAAGCCTGAAAAATCTAGTTAAACATATCTTTACTCGAATGATCGAAATAGGAGTGTCCGAGTTAATGGTATTGAAAATGAGAGGAGACGAGATACGAGTAATGGATAATACGATCGGGAAGTGAAAGCAAAGGTGAATACACTCAACATTACTTAATTCGGGTGCCACACATGTTTTTTATGCAGTCTCACACAGACATGATATTGTTCGCAGGTGACTGAACCCTTCCAATGCACTCCTGGTGCTTCAGTGTCTGTGTGTATCATGCAAGACACCATGCAGTCATGGTTTCAGATTAATTGTCGAAGTGTCGAACATGAATCAACAGTATTTGATGCTCTCAGGAAATACTCTGTGCTCTCCCATACCGGGATGACCTAACCAGGGGGAAATGTGTCATAGGATGTCGAGACAGCTTCAGTGAACGTAGTCAAATAGAAACAGATGTAAGGACCACCATAAAACACAGTGTTAGCTGACGTCTTGGCACACTTCTCCCGATGCTACGGCTGCACCCTATCAGAGGACAGTAACCTCACTACAGTATTTTCCGAAATAGTCTTCCCTATTTTCTTTCCACCGAGCTCAGCAAACGCAGTTCCGGTTTGTTCAGTATCCTACAGAAGCTATCCATTTTCGGTTAGATATCAGTATATCGTGACAAGGATCTGATAAGTCGAAATTCTTCTACTAAAACCTTTGCTGTTATTTTAACCGCGTCGAGCCGTAGCACAGGGCAACCTATGTAAATATCTCACAACGCTATCACCAGTTAAGTAAATCTGGCTGGGAAACTGGCGGCCTATATTGTCTGTACATGGACACCCTAACCAGTGATCATGATAAACATGCCGTTGATAATCATTTGGTAAACATCCCACAGTGTTTCGTCTGGTGTTGACATTCACAAAACAAGCCAGAAGGTATTCTGCCAAGCTTTGCCTTCACTACGGCTTCCAGGTCATGACCACAACTCAAAAACCTTGTTGTTGGGAGCGAAAAGAGTTTGCCACTGAGGACAACAGCTTGAATACAGGGGAGGCATTGGGAACGTGACCGAGCTGTATTTCTTAGTGCACCCAATTCCCGATAGTGCCGATCTTAGGATCATAACCCAGTAAGGCATCGGTTTTCAATTTGACTAAGCTTGCTGGTTGTACTTTTTATGCTTCCCTTCTCAGTTGTACTCGATCCACTTCAAGGCAGACTCCACTTTCTACACTGTTGAGCGAAGGAGTCTCTACGAGACACAGGATTCTCTGGCACTTGCGGCATATGCCAATGCAGCGTTATTATGTATATTTCCTTCTTCTTAAGACCATTTAACGAGCCTCCGTGTTCCTGCAATCAGTCAGCAATGCTTAGGAGAGATCAATCATCAAACACTGGCAGCGGCTAACATGTCTGTGGACGGGTGTACAAACCAAATGAACCAAACTAAGCCAAGCTAGACTAAATAAACTTACTAGGCCAAATAAGATTAATGCTGTCGGAGTCAGAGATCAGTCGAAGAGTCATCAAATTCGTGTAGCAGAGGCGTTTTTAGTCGCATCTTTCTCTTGCTCGTCTTTAAAGTATTTCGATGGTCTCAGTTAACAATCGATGTGGTCATTCCTATTCCGTGCTTACACGAGGAAATGCAGAATCGCTGCTCTCATATGTGCGGAGGAACACCTTACTGCCTCGAAACTTGAAGCAAAGGACAGCAAAACTTCAGCTCTGAACGTCCTCGCAACACGACGAATCATGATTTGGTGGTTCAGCCTTTTCATTTCCTGTTCTCCTTTGGCCTTTCTACATGATCCTTTATGTGAACAAGTATAAGAGTCCGTTCTTATCTTTTGGCTGAATGTTTTGTCTTCCGCAACAAATTCTTACAAATCCAAAAGCTAGTATTGTACTCGATGATACCGTTCACTCATTTCTCCCAGCCGATTCAGTGAGTTCAACTCTGATGGGTACAGTGCACGACAAAATCCCTATGGACTTTATCACAGTGCAGGTGCCATGGGTCCAACCTGAAATTCAATCGATTGCATAATTTCACCGAATATATGCTGCAACAAAATCACATCACTTCATCGTTTCAAACACAACCTCATTTGCTTATATACAACAACACTGAGTTGTTCCAGATAATTGGATGTTAGACGCTACCTCCTAAAAACATTCGGGCGAAAACAGATTTTTTTGACAAAAAAAAGTGACTACCATGACTTTCGACCTTCAGTTGGCCGGTGGTGGATCAGAAACTGCTGATTGCCATGCGGAGCTCACGATTATGTGATTTGAAACCGGTGCGATATCGAGGTGAAAGAAATTCTACCCACAAGTTATACATGTCAGTCATCGCCTTATCTCGATATCCGCTCAACCGCATCTTCGTGGATCCAGTGCTGTTTTCCAGGTTGAACCCAGTATAACAACAAGCCCGAGGTCAAAATTTATCCAATAAAACTACCATGCAATGCTGAATCTAGAGCCGCATTCCTTCCCTGTCCCCTACCATTGGGAAGGACAGGCGGTCATGGCATCCTAGTAAGCTATCTTTACACAGTCCTAATGGGATTACTTTTCTGTTAGCTGGAATGCTCATCAAGTAATATCAGTCCGCAATAAAATGTGCCTGGGTTTGTTCGGATTCTTCAAGGTTTCGGAACTGATCATTCTTAGCTGCGCCGTCACACATTCTTGGGCCTTTCCTCTCTTCAGCTTGATAGTGCTTGTCCCTGGAGTATGTTACTTATGTGACAAATGGCCGCCGACTTATATGACATCAGTGGTCAAAGCCGACTGTAGTGACAGCACCCATAGCTGTCGAGAATCATGTGAAATCGGTATGCTGGTTATCTGATTCGTCAACGTCCCACGTGCTGCAGGCAATACTTCAAGGCGAAATCGTTGTCCATCGACGAATGGTGGCGTTCCATCCCGGTGAACAAATCTTGAATGCCACATGGCTAGATAGACATGACCTTTTGTTATGAACACTGGGTTACATGCATATTGGATGGGGTCATTTGGTTTTGATCGGGTCATAATTGTCTGGTCCAGGAGAAGAGAATGCTTGAGCTTTTTCCCAAGTATAGAGAATGCGGTCATGCTGAGCTGGAAGGATATCATATCACCATCATCATACAAGGACACATGTAGTTTTCTTCATCAAATGATTAGACTTGGCAGCGAAGTCACATAGCTAAGCCAACTCATGCTGATCTCTGTTTTCCACTATACCATCTAAAACAAATTATAGTTACACTTATGCCTAAAAAGAAAACACTGGTAAAGAGAGCTCACACCATGATATGGTGAGTAGATTCTCTTCGAGAGTCTCGTTTAAAATCTAATGTGACTCATTTCAAATACCTAGTTTTCAACATAGATTTCAGTGGTTTCGTCGATGCAAATTACTTGAGTTACTCGGAGACATGAAACACGTCTGTTAGTGTCACTTGTCGTTGCTTGCTAGTAGGGTCCATTCGAAGACAGATGTAAATTTCTTATCAGTCTTTTTTTTACACGCGTGGCTTCACTGTATGCCAATCTCGGTTCAAATTGCGCAACAAAAGCGGGAATGAAATGTATGGTTAAGACAGGTGAGCAGGTTCGACAAGATGTCGAGTGACTGATGAATACGAAATCCATGTGGTCGGCCTTATGTCTGGCAGGCTCATAAGAAACTTTTTGAAACTTGTTCCACTAATCTTCGTGGGATGTCGGTTTGTTCTACTACCACTTTAGGTTCCACCGTAGGTGAAGCAGATATGCTGGACGAACGCATACAACGAATCGGCATTACCATCTTCATGGTCACTGACCTGAGCTTCAAATGTGCCGCTGGATAGATGTACTTCAAAGTGGACTTAATCTCATGAAAGATGTTGTCACCAAATGGAATGTCAAACATGATTAGGTATAATTAGGTTCGTTTGGTTGATCGACTTCACTGTGTATGATACCGAACTTCCAGGGGCAACTGTCCGTTGTGAGGGTCTGCTTCGAGGAAACCGCTTCTGGTGGCATACCAGGAGTGCGTATTGTTTAACGCTCAGCTGAATAGGGTTCGCACCGAACATCGTATTGTCTGACTGACTCCTGAAGACTGTCGTTCCAATAAAATGCATAGCAGTGGGCTCTCAAAACATTGATCTTGACTCACCATTTATCGGCGCAAGATAATTAATTATCAGTCAGCAACACCCAAATGTGGTTGGACTAGCTACATATATAATTTTATTACGTACAGAAAGTATCTGCTTTAAATTGCGCTGTCGCTATGGGCCTAACCCAAGCTAGAAATTTTGTCTATGAATCTATCAATGAAGTCCTAATTCTCAAACCTTATGGCATTTTGTTTTCATTCAGGAATCAAAACTACGAACCCTGTAGAAGGGTGGTGGTCTCTTCAGAGACAAAGGTACCCTATATGAACCTAGTGAGTTCTGCTCACTGTGGACTCGTCTCCGAAGTGGCCTTCCTTCGGGGTCTCCCTTGAGAGACTGCCGTAAATATCCGTCCGAGCAAGCCCAGTATAGCTAACACAGACAAACCCAAAATACTCGTTGTCGTTTATGTGGTGCCATAGAAAATCTACCACGTGAGCAGGTTGTCGGAAGTAACGTGGTACCCACCGTGCAAATAAACCATATATACAGTTTTGATCAACGCTTCCTCGTTTCAGAACTGCTTTTCAAACAAACTCTCCAGTGCCTTTTGATCAACTGTTCTTATCAATGATATCAACACAAGTATGAAAGACTAGTGGTTAACTCCACCATCATTCGGAGCTTGCGTCATTATTTGTCAGGAGTTTGTGCACAAGTCCTCAAAACGTGAACAATCGAAAAAGAGGAAGATGTGACTTAAACACCACTATAAGGTTCACGGTAAATGTTTTAGCTGGGAGAAGGAACATGCTCGAGGGGCGGCAACACACTGAGCTAAGTAATACAACCCTTCACCACATATAAGCTTCCATAACCACACAGGCTACTCATACAGACATATCGCCCTTGATAGCCTGTATAGGTGGAAAAAGGGAAATAACCGTTTTGAATTCCACCAATTTTACCCACGTCGCTATTTAAAAAGAGAAGTATATGAGAATAAAAGAAAGCGATAAATATATTTACAACGTTGAAGAGCTGGGCAATGGAAGGCGCCCATTTATGAACACATGTCGCAGATGGTTGCGTTTAGATGGAAAAGCCGGAGCACCAGTTCTGTTAGACAAACTGGGTGTGCATGCCGAATGCTTTTGAAATTTTGTGTAGGCTCAGAAATTGAGGAGAGGGTAGTTCGCTGAAGATCGCCTATCGTTCGGGAAAATCGGACGTAGAAGAGGGCGGAGCAACGCTATAAAGATCGTAGCTGAAAAGAAAAAAACAAATGTGAATGGACAGGAACGGGTGGGTTGGGTAAATGGAGCAAAACACGGCAACAATACACATCACCGCTGAAACAAACTCATTCTAGCGTCGTTTGTAATGCAACAGTGCATCATGCTGTGACGGACGAGGAATGGGAGATTCAACAACGTTCCAAAGTTTTGGGCGAAAGGAACAGGGATTCCTGGACTTTAGTCATCCTTTTCAGAGTATCAGTGTGATGAGAAAATGAAAAGACTTGGAAGTCCCAGGGCCCGGTAGGCAAACGATCAAAATACCACATCAGAGTTGTGTGCATTTGTGAAAGCAAAAAAGTCCCGTGGGACTTTCCAACCTAAGAAGCAGTTGTTTCGAATAGCAGCCAGGCGTACATAAATCTATGGCGGTTACATGATTGCTGCGGAGGATAAAGCCACAAAGAACAATGCAATACTGAAACATTTTTCGAAGTTTCATCAAGAGAAACATCAAGATGCTGCTCTCGTTGTCGTCTATTTGTTTATTCGGTGTTATATCACAAAGACGAGGGAAACTACCCGGAAGTTTCAAGGGGCCAAGCTACAATCGGTGCTCACAAACGAAAGTTGGGACGAGAGGTCCTAACCGGAAGGTTCATGGCACAAGGCCTAAGGTTCAGTATTCATTCTTATTTTGGGTGTCATTGTAAACATGCAAGGGAAGATTGCCAGGACAGAACAAGATTCTACAACTGTTTGAAAATTAGGCATACTACCGAAGACAGAGCTCCCCCCCCCCTTCGGAAGGTGCTGCTTCATTCTATACAAACCGGTGTCTCAACAGCCATCCGTCAAATTTGCTACATATCTCTTAGTTGATCTACTTTCATTCCCTTCGCGTACACTTTTGAAGCTTTATTGATAGGATGTAAGGTTTTGAGGAGTTACAGAATTCCTATTTGTGTGTATTACCAAACGCGGTTCTTCTAGTGTTCTTACATTCCTCACTGCAAAACATTTTGTTCCATCTAGGCTGGGAAACGCCCGCAAAATTCTACAATACCATAAACGATTTTGTTCAAATAGTATTAGCAAGATCATGCGCGTGTACTTGGGCGACCTCGAAGGCTTCCCAAAGATGACAACTGTCTGACAACTTGCACACCAGTTCTTCCGTCAACAAAGGTGCAGAGGTGATCTCAAACCCTAAGACTAATAAGAAGAAGAAATCGTTCAACTGCGCTACTCTTTCGGTTCATAGCTGCTGTGCAACTCAAAGAAAACAAGAAGGCTGAGATAGTGCCGCGTTGCCCAAGCTTAAACATGGGCAACCAGAGAGTCACGGACCTTTCGGTCAGTAGTTTCGCGCCTCAACGGCCGAGATAGCTCGAGCTCAAAACGTGAGGTTAGGACGATGTCAATCAACAAACAGTACTACTTGGTTCCTCATGGCAACCGATTGCCGTCGAACAGAACTGCTCAAATCCAATCAGTATGCACAATTTTTCGTCTATTCATAAATCTACCCACTTGAAACAGGTGAGCATAATCCACAACATGAAAAACATCATTTAATGGGTTTTGAACTTTTAACCTATATTTGAAAAAGATGAATTATTAGCATACAGCCACAATCAACGGATTTTGAAGACAAAAACCGTGCGTGAAAACTTTTGAATTCCACAGTCAGTTGTGAGTAATATTTCACGAGTGTATTTCTAGTCCAAAAACGCGACCACGAATACCGGTATGTGGTACAATGCTACAGCATACTTCACACACACACACACACACACACACACATACACACACAAAGTAAATTCACATACATAAGACGAGAGGCGAATAAGTGGGTCACCAGTCAAATTTATTTAAAATATTTCAGTGTATTCAATGTAATTGCCCGAAGGACAAGCTTAGATGACAATGAAATTAGCTCTCTAAAAGAGACCCATTGACCTAGGAGTTGTATCACGGTAACCTTAAACTGTGTTCAGAGAGGAACAGCCCCCATCCCCTCTCCACAAAACGACGCGAGTCACAAAGTGCCTTAACAACAGCATACATTATCATACAGTAAGATAACTGCCGCTGTCATACAAATCAAGCTTCGCCTCGCTCTCCAATCAGGGAGTAGCACGTGGCCCTGTCCAGCTTTATTCTTTTCTTCACAATAAGGCTTTCCAATAAACCATGGTTGTACGGTAACCAAGCGTCAGTGTTGAACACTGATGTCACGTTGTCCATGATGATAATGATGATGTCCTTGATGGTCATGTGGACTCTAAGCCTAAAGAAATGATAGCTTCAGTAATTGACATCCGCGAACCAATCAATTGAAGGACGTTGCTATGTCCCTCATTATACTTAGTAGTAGCCTCTCGCCATGTTCTTGAATGATTCCCTCCGGATGTTTTAGCGTGGACTCGCTAAATTGTGACGATAAATCGAGCTTTCAGATCGAAAATACCAATCCTTTGTAGAGTGTTAACAATCTACTCGGAGGTTGTTGAGGTTTATCTAGTCATTCGACCGAGCTACGCTGCAACCTATCTGGGGGTCATATCCTCTACCATCAATTTCTGGATACTAGATCCTTGAATACAAAGTTTTCAGTCCAGAAACAACAACAGTCCACGGAATTGTTTGTCGCAGTGAGCAGCCTCATTTTACAGCCAGATTTGGCGTACGCTCTGGCGTACACCACTCCAAGAGTCATTTGCCCCTAACCGTACAACTGGCTCAGCACATCTTTTCAAGTCAAAGCATCGTAGTCAAAAGCAGAACTATGGGTAGTAACCAAGGCTTATTTAGACTGAAAATATACCGCAAATTTAACAGAGCTCATCGCACGGTTATCGGGTAAAAAGGTGTGGGATACGTGAACTGGTAGAATTTAATTATGACAAAACAACTGTGTAGGCCGGTTCAGTGTTTTTGTCCTTTTGAACATTCCTGTTGGCAAGCCAAAGGTAGTCACTTAAAATGTATGTTGGAAATTCGAAACTAGGAGTTCATCGTCCAAATCTGGATTAATGCGTACGCTGAGAAGCCTCGTACGCCAGAGAATGCAAAGAATGCAACAATTGCACAAGGCTTCTGAGCGCTGAAGAGAAATCCGAGCACTGTCACAGAGACGGAGCATTCAACATTTCAGACGAAAGCTGCCGATCACTAGTACCGTCGTTACCTTGTAAGATATGGCACTAACCATCCCAAAAGCGCAAATTCACATCGCACATCCGAGTGTTGACTAAGCCCCAGAAAGGACATTTCCCAAAAAACGCCAACTCGACGTATTATCGAGTTAAGCTAATGTGTATGGAGAAACGTCGAGAGAAAGAAAGTCCGTACGACCAGGCTACTTAATAACTCAGTTGAACCACAGCAGTTATTCATATAGTCAAAATCCTGTCTCAGACGCGTCTAGTAAGGAAAGAGAACAATCAAACATTCGAACCCGAAAGTCAGGACCATTATTGTATTTCTACAGTGCATAATGACTCTACGCATGAATCGCAGCATTGATCAAAGAATGATCCACGAAAGTCTGCTCAATAAAGATGCAACCCCGATAAGTTGAGCGGGTCTTCGTTCAGAAAACCTTCACTTAAAAGAGTGCATATGGGAGGCTGCGCTGTAAATAAGCGACGATACGTTACACATGACTGGAAATCAAGTGAATGTTCAGTCACTTATGGTTCAAGGTTCATCTGCAACGAAACGCCATTCTCCGTTTTTTTTGTGACAAAAATGGTGACGGTAAGCGTCGACAATGTTATGACAAATTCTAGCCTGCACGAGGCGTCATATTGATCCTTTCGGCAAATTTTATGTAACCAACTAAACAAGTACCCCGTTGCACAGTTTCATATAGGCATTTTCAGCAGGTGGACTACGATTTTCTACAATACCCCAGCACTGCCGTTTATCTGGGTTTCGTTTATGAACTGATGTAATTTCCTTTCGATTGGGTTGTGGTGCCCTCCATGGTGCAGAATTCATGACCTCTAAACAACTGTTACATTATTGTATTCTTGTTTCCTAACCGCAGGCTGATTTAAAACCGATGAGGTCCCCAAAATATTTAACACCAGTTTTTCGACAGATTTCATTTCAATGAACTTCTACTCATCCAAACTGCTGACGCAGTGTCGAAGATCTTCAGGGTCGTTCATTCCATCGCAATGTCAGCGAATAGTGAATGTTTGTACGACAAAAATCCGTCAGAGTGTAAGCTGTTATGGATTCAGCCAAGTATCTGCACGTGTGTGTTCATACGTACTACGAATGGCTGTAGACCACGGTAGATTCAGGTCTGTCCTGTAGCTGTAGCGATGTACTCATTGACCCAAGATAGACTTTCAAGCACTGTCACATTAACACTGATCAAAAAGTGACTGTAGCTTATGAGTCTAATTCTTTCCCTCTTTGACTTCAGAAAATCACGTCAGAATGTTAACTTATCCATCTGCACCATCCGCTCGCAATTAGATTGGCCAAGGTCCAACAACAGGCCCGACCAGCCGAACCAAAATACGAGCGTTAAGGACGAAAACCTGCGAGCGCTGGACGAAATCCAGTGACGGGATTACCAATGCTGTTGTTGTTGTTGTTGGTACAGCTGCATTCATAAGTATGTGCACTGAATCACGTGACTGGTAGCCGGATTAAGTGAATCGAGAGAACAACCGTCTGAAGACGGATGAAACGTGAAAACGTTCGTAAAAGCTCACAGACAACAAAATTCGATGATGTCATTATGAAGAGCGACAATATAACGGATATACACCGTTTCAACTGCTCTGTCAAATACTCCAAGCCTGGTGAGGCTTAAAACAGTTATGAATTACTGGGTCGAGACTCCAGTTGCGGCTTCCTAGAAAGAATAAAAGTAGCGTAGTAAAAGGTGGAAAAGCTGTTGCGTTGTCAAAACGGATTGACGTGCGTTATGAGTGGCGATTATGCGCGTCACATAAGATACGATGGAGGGCATGTAAAAATTGAGGCATTTACAAGATAGTGGAGCAGATTTCTCTAGTTCTGCAGACGGGGACTGGATTCTATTTGATACAACCTCCCAAAAGTACCAGAAAGTTCAGAACCTGGAAATTCTACAACTAAGGCCTTGCCTGGCTTGGATCTCCACACTGATTAACGGAACCAAGCGATTGGTGGATAACAAGCCAGCAAGAAAGGATGTATGTAGCGGTAAACTGAGGACTGAGATTAGACTAAACAGAAGCATTTCACAGCGTAAGAGAATGAGCAAAAACCGCCCCACTTTAATGAAACTTGGATTGGGGTCACCTGGAATTCACACTGAAACTATTCCCACAAAAGGTGAGATCGCTGTGCAGCACGTCAGCTTCATGACACCGAGTTTCGTCTTTCTAAAAAAACTGGTGATAACCGATGATGATATAGCACAACAAATCCACGGTAAGTCGAAACCCAGTATCGAATCTATGGGCAGATTCTCCATATCTGAAGCAGGACATGTAAATCCCCTCATAGAATAATAAATTTACAGTGTAAAGAACCAGTGTAAAGAAAACAGTTAGTTATCAAGCTCCATCGCTGGAATTTTTCCCAATTTGCTCTTAAAATAGAGTATTATGTTTTTTATATTACGGCGGTCAGCATTGGCACAACTTTCTTTATCTGGATGAACACAGAAAACAAATGTTTCGAGTAGTACTCACAAGATGACACATAGCTAACACGGTTACACTGAGTGTACCTAAACGGGCTTCAATTCCAGGACTTTATCACTGCATAACCGGAACCGGTGACTGATTGCCTCGTCACAATGAGGAAATTCGAGCGAGTAAACGGGCAATTAAAAAGGGTTTTCATAGGGTCCACGGACCATCACTATGAAGCCAATTTTACACGTGATCGAAGGAAGTGGATTCAAGTGAAGAATAGTCAGGAAAGAAGTTATGAACAGGGATACAATGGAAAAGCACCGACGGAGCCCGACAGCTGAGGGAGAGCTGTGTTGACATTTCAATGAGCGCTGATATGTCGAGGACAGACTGTTGGTTAGGTAAGTTAGGAAAACTATGAAAAAGAAAATGTTTCACATCTACTACCAAAAAATCCCAATAAAACCGTTGAAGCCTTGAAGTTTGTTTGGCGTTCATTTGAAAAGTCGCCATCCTCGATGATAAGCGAAAACTGCTAAAGATGTGTGGCACCATGCTGCGCCTTAATTAACGACACTTCGCCGTCCAACGTGGGTACGGGGGATGGTTCTTGAAACTAAAACATTTTGTATTCCCAAAAGTGGAACAGTGTTTCCATCTTCATGTTTCTTCAGGAATTTAACTCAGGTAACATTCTCCCTTCAAAAGAAAACAATTACCCCAAAAATTATCAGCCACATATGTTAGCTGATTAAATAAGGATAATTGTGCAGCAAAAAAAAACATTCGGCTGTAGCACCCTTTCGGTGCCTAACTGCCATGCCAGCAGAAGGAAGCACGAGGGCTGGGATACTGCCAGGTTGCTCAAGCCTAGACAGAGGAAGTCGAGAGGCAGAGGTCGGGTTCGAATCACGGACATTCCGGTCATCTCGCCCCTTCTGCAGGTAAAGCAGCATGGAAAAATGTCAATAACTTCTCGACGACCCTAGTGCGAAAAATTTTGTTCAAAGAACGTACATGATCTTCCTGGGTAGTTCGGAAAGCATAGGTATTGTACTCCGGTCCAGGGAACGCACGCGCCGCAGACACAGGTCGTACAAACTTGTATTTAGCCGCATTACATAAAAGTCGGCTAACTCGAACAATTCTGAGGAAGAACAAGGCATAAGAAAAATAACTGTAAGCCACACTTTGCAAATTCAAAGGTCAAAATGAACGAGGAAGTAAACATTACAAATGGCTAGAGGAGGATGTCCGAACATATAGCTGCAGTGAGAAACCAAGTAGTCTATCTAGAATGTTTACCAAGCTGAAGACAATTTTAAATAAACCCTCCATAGAAGATGGAATAAAGAACGTGGCAAGTGTAATTGAGACCCATCTAACAGTTCCCTCATTGTAATACACTACACATAAGGTTGCTGAAAACTCTTGGACAGCCCAGGACCGGTTTCACTCTTCTTGGGGCTCCCCAACCTTATGTTCTACTTGAACCCAAATTGCACGAAATGAGCAAAATACACTCATTTGCATACCAAATTGGTTTTGACGGGAGATCGCCTGGAACCCAGCTGAATATCTCGTTTTTGATATTGTTCTTCAACTGAATCTGCTGCACCAGGCCGCCTCACATTGGTACGATAAGCCAGTATCGCAATACATTGTATAGGCATAACGCACTGCTCACTGGAGTTTTCAGCAACCTTATGAGTGGTGTATTACGTCTACACGGTGCACTGCGATATCTCAAACTGAAACATGAGGCGGCCTGGTGCAGCCCATTCAGTTGAAGGACATCATGAACGAGAGATTCAGCTTGGATTCAGGTGAGTCTCCGTGACACCCAAAATGAAGATTCCATTATGTCTAAAAGGTAAATGCAAGCGTGGTTTGGAACTCCATGATCCGTGAAGGCATCCTTTCCCGCATTCTGCGACAAAACTGTTTGAACTCTCCCTGACTTGTTGAAAACTTCGGATTTCCCTACAATATTGTGTGCAAGGTCACACAGAAGGCCTGGGTTTTCTCTACACCAGAAGAGAGACCGACTGTCCAAAATATCCTTCCACTAACAATCCCAACCTTTGCCACAATATTCCCGGCTCACGTTACTAGAATAAGTAAGCGTACGTTGGATAGGGTGCAGTGAATAGCGAAAATAGTATAACGCCAGTGTAGAAGGTTTTATACGTTTGGTACGCACTCGAGTATCAATATTCCGACTAGTGACTGAAGAGAGTAGCAGCATACGAAGCTAAGAACAGACAACTGCTTAAGAACTAGACGAACGCACTTTCTTTTCCTTTCACCAGAGACCCGACCGTTTCGATTATGACAGATTCGCATGAGAGGTCGTTCTCAGAATCCGAGTCGCTCTCATTGGAAAGTAGAATAGAATCGGGTTGATTGTCTACTGAGTCATCTGAGTGATCCTCCATGTCGCTCGCGTGAATGTGCTGATGGTTTTGGTTGAGAAATGGACACATGAAACGAGAGAATGGGCAAACGTCCGCACCGATCGGTTCGCGCTGACCGAGGGAGGTAGACGGCAGATTGATCACAACTTCTGTGGATGAAAAGATAGATGGATAATGTAAGTCTTGTGGTGGGTGCAAGCAAAGCAATGTGATCGGGCATGTCCTGGGGGCTCTTCAGAGTATAAATATTACACGGAGCAAGTAATCTGCTGAAAGAGCATACAATTTATTCGATCATTTCAGAAGCTAATGATTTTTCAGCGACAAAAAGAACAATAAATACGGGGTAGCTACGAATTGCAACTGATTGCTTAACGATTTCTTTTAGTTTACTGATCCCATGAGGATCAGGCCAACTGCGCGGCCCAGTTTCGGAACCGTATAATAATAGGGAGAGCACCGCAGCAATGTAAACTCGATCCTTGGCAGATAACCTGATTTCACGCCTACGCAGGTGATGCAGGTTCAAAAAAAGCTGTTCTGGCATTCCTAAACCGGATGGAGATATCATCTTTGGCAAAACCACTGGGACTGATACAGCCACCCAGGTAGAAAAATTTGTCCGCTACATAACTCGTCTCATCCGCAAGTTTGA
Source organism: Opisthorchis felineus (assembly GCA_004794785.1). NCBI lineage: Eukaryota > Metazoa > Platyhelminthes > Trematoda > Opisthorchiida > Opisthorchiidae > Opisthorchis > Opisthorchis felineus. The sequence continues at coordinate 334,207 of SJOL01005167.1, read as the reverse complement.
GGTTTGGGTTCGAGCCCACCCAGTCTTGTAGCAGCACCTCAAACTCTGCAAATGTGAGGCGCATGCCAAACCCTGAGGCAGAATTAATTAGGTCATTTAATTTTGCCCACATCACAATGTCGTCAGATCCAGTAAGAGCTGTGTCGTTGGTGTACTGGATATCTGTGAACGAATGCCTTGGGAAAATTTCGATCCCATAGACATGAAAGGCCAGCAGTAAGTGTTCCATAATCATATAACTGACAAAGTCGAAGAGGAAAACCTTGCCTGACACCACTTGATGTAGTGAACTTGGTAGAGAGCTTCTAGTAGACCTTCAAGCATCCGTCGGAGTTGGCGTACAGAGGCTTAAAGAAGATGAAGAGATATCTTTGCTCCATAGAAACTGTCATAGAGCCGGACGGTCCATAGAGTCAAAGGCAGCTTTCAAGTCAAGGAAGACAACCACTGTTGAGTGCTGGAAGTAGTGTTGCTGTCCCAAACTCTCTCAGGGGGTGAAAATGTGACCGATGCATCCTCTTGCAGGACGGAACACCGCTCGGTTTGCTCCATTTTTTAGTCAACCAACGAAGGGTAAGATCAGAGAGTACTTTCTATGTTACCGCT
>SJOL01005167.1:293583-333361 GCA_004794785.1 Opisthorchis felineus | reverse complement strand
TGATATGTCGAGGACAGACTGTTGGTTAGGTAAGTTAGGAAAACTATGAAAAAGAAAATGTTTCACATCTACTACCAAAAAATCCCAATAAAACCGTTGAAGCCTTGAAGTTTGTTTGGCGTTCATTTAAAAAGTCGCCATCCTCGATGATAGGCGAAAACTGCCAAAGATGTGTGGCACCATGCTGCGCCTTAATTAACGACACTTCGCCGTCCAACGTGGGATAAAATCAGGGTACGGGGGATGTTTCTTGAAACTAAAACATTTTGTATTCCCAAAAGTGGAACAGTGCTTCCATCTTCGTGTTTCTTCAGGAATTTAACTCAGGTAACATTATCCCTTCAAAAGAAAACAATTACCCCAAAAATTATCAGCCACATATATTAGCTGATTAAATAAGGATAATTGTGCAGCAAAAAAATCATTCGGCTGTAGCACCCTTTCGGTGCTTAACTGCCATGCCACCAGAAGGAAGCACGAGGGCTGGGATACTGCCAGGTTGCTCAAGCCTAGACAGAGGAAGTCGAGAGGCAGAGGTCGGGTTCGAATCACGGACATTCCGGTCATCTCGCCCCTTCTGCAGCTGAAGCAGCATGGAAAAATGTCAATAACTTCTCGACGACCCTAGTGCAAAAAATTTTCTTCAAAGCACGTACATGATCTTCCTGGGTAGTTCGGAAAGCATAGGTATTGTACTCCGGTCCAGGGAACGCACGCGTCGCAGACAGAGGTCGTACAAACTTGTATTTAGCCGCATTACATAAAAGTCGGCTAACTCGAACAATTCTGAGGAAGAACAAGGCATAAGAAAAATAACTGTAAGCCACACTTTGCAAATTCAAAGGTCAAAATGAACGAGGAAGTAAACATTACAAATGGCTAGAGGAGGATGTCCGAACATATAGCTGCAGTGAGAAACCAAGTAGTCTATCTAGAATGTTTACCAAGCTGAAGACAATTTTAAATAAACCCTCCATAGAAGATGGAATAAAGAACGTGGCAAGTGTAATTGAGACCCATCTAACAGTTCCCTCATTGTAATACACTACACATAAGGTTGCTGAAAACTCTTGGACAGCCCAGGACCGGTTTCACTCTTCTTGGGGCTCCCCAACCTTATGTTCTACTTGATCCCAAATTGCACGAAATGAGCAAAATACACTCATTTGCATACCAAATTGGTTTTGAAGGGAGATCGCCTGGAACCCAGCTGAATATCTCGTTTTTGATATTGTTCTTCAACTGAATCTGCTGCACCAGGCCGCCTCACATTGGTACGATAAGCCAGTATCGCAATACATTGTATAGGCATAACGCACTGCTCACTGGAGTTTTCAGCAACCTTATGAGTGGTGTATTACGTCTACACGGTGCACTGCGATATCTCGAACTGAAACATGAGGCGGCCTGGTGCAGCCCATTCAGTTGAAGAACATCATGAACGAGAGATTCAGCTTGGATTCAGGTGAGTCTCCGTGAAACCCAAAATGAAGATTCCATTATGTTTAAAAGGTAAATGCAAGCGTGGTTTGGAACTCCATGATCCGTGAAGGCATCCTTTCCCGCATTCTGCGACAAAACTGCTTGAACTCTCCCTGACTTGTTGAAAACTTCGGATTTCTCTACAATATTGTGTGCAAAGTCACACAGAAGGCCTGGGTTTTCTCTAGACCAGAAGAGAGACCGAGTGTCCAACATATCCTTCCACTAACAATCCCAACCTTTGCCACAATATTCCCGGCTCACGCTACTAGAATAAGTAAGCGTACGTTGGATAGGGTGCAGTGAATAGCGAAAATAGTATAAAGCCAGTGTAGAAGGTTTTATACGTTTGGTACGCACTCGAGTATCAATATTCCGACTAGTGACTGAAGAGAGTAGCAGCATACGAAGCTAAGAACAGACAACTGCCTAAGAACTAGACGAACACACTTTCTTTTCCTTTCACCAGAGACCCGACCGTTTCGATTATGACAGATTCGCATGAGAGGTCGTTCTCAGAATCCGAGTCGCTCTCATTGGAAAGTAGAATAGAATCGGGTTGATTGTCCACTGAGTCATCTGAGTGATCCTCCATGTCGCTCGCGTGAATGTGCTGATGGTTTTGGTTGAGAAATGGACACATGAAACGAGAGAATGGGCAAACGTCCGCACCGATCGGTTCGCGCTGACCGAGGGAGGTAGACGGCAGATTGATCACAACTTCTGTGGATGAAAAGATAGATGGATAATGTAAGTCTTGTGGTGGGTGCAAGCAAAGCAATGTGATCGGGCATGTCCTGGGGGCTCTTCAGAGTATAAATATTACACGGAGCAAGTAATCTGCTGAAAGAGCATACAATTTATTCGATCATTTCAGAAGCTAATGATTTTTCAGCGACAAAAAGAACAATAAATACGGGGTAGCTACGAATTGCAACTGATTGCTTAACGATTTCTTTTAGTTTACTGATCCCATGAGGATCAGGCCAACTGCGCGGCCCAGTTTCGGAACCGTATAATAATAGGGAGAGCACCGCAGCAATGTAAACTCGACCCTTGGCAGATAACCTGATTTCACGCCTACGCAGGTGATGCAGGTTCAAAAAAGCTATTCTGGCATTCCTAATCCGGATGGAGATATCATCTTTGGCTAAACCACAGGGACTGATACAGCCACCCAGGTAGAAAAATTTGTCCACTACATAACTCGTCTCATCCGCAAGTTTGAGGTTTGGGTTCGAGCCCACCCAGTCTTGCAGCAGCACCTCAAACTCTGCAAATGTGAGACGCATGCCAAACCCTGAGGCAGAATTAATTAGGTCATTTAATTTTGCCCACATCACAATGTCGTCAGATCCAATAAGAGCTGTGTCGTTGGTGTACTGGATATCTGTGAACGAATGCCTTGGGAAAATTTCGATCCCATAGACATGAAAGGCCAGCAGTAAGTGTTCCATAATCATATAACTGACAAAGTCGAAGAGGAAAACCTTGCCTGACACCACTTGATGTAGTGAACTTGGTAGAGAGCTTCTAATAGACCTTCAAGCATCCGTCGGAGTTGGCGTACAGAGGCTTAAGGAAGATGAAGAGATATCTTTGCTCCATAGAAACTGTCATAGAGCCGGACGGTCCATAGAGTCAAAGGCAGCTTTCAAGTCAAGGAAGACAACCACTGTTGAGTGCTGGAAGTAGTGTTGCTGTCCCAAACTCTCTCAGGGGGTGAAAATGTGACCGATGCATCCTCTTGCAGGACGGAACACCGCTCGGTTTGCTCCATTTTTTAGTCAACCAACGAAGGGTAAGATCAGAGAGTACTTTCTATGTTACCGCTACCAGGCTAATGCCACACAGCTTGCTCGTACCCTTTTTGAAGATAGGGATGACAGTCGACGTACCCCATTCTGCAGGCACTTTCTCTTCACTCCATATCGCACCAATGAGTTTCGTCAGATGGGTCACCAGGAATTTTCCGCCTTCTTTGAAGAGGGGTGGGTACAAACCGTCCGGTCCTGCTGCTTTGTTCCGTTCCAATACGGATATTTCGTGCCTTATTTCTCCGTCTGACGAGGATTAAGGTTCACATTCCATTCGTCCGTATGAACTGCCCCCAAAGTCTGTGTTGCAGGAGGCCAGCTGAAGTGGTCTTCGAAGTGCTCAGCCAGTCGTATGAATAAATGGACCGCCTTCTCTATTTATCGTTTCATTGACCGCTGCTTTCCTATGGGTAGTCGATCGTATCAATTGACATAGGGCACAGCTGATTCCGGTATCAAAAGCCTTCCCCAACGCCTGGGCTTATATGTCCAACAAAGCTGTCAGTCACTACTTAGGCTCTTCACCATTAAGCGCTTCGGGGATTTGCGTGCACCGTCGTACTCGCTGCCTGCTCGTATGGATTTGCTGCCATCAATGGGGACCGGCGATCACGACGATATCCAGCAGTCAGTTGATCGTATCGAAGTCCGAAAGACAGCACTGAACGCCGCTAGCACAGATCCTTTCACATTCTGCCATGCTTCATCCACGTGCTCCCTACCAGTAGTGTTGGTTTCCTGTAGACAGTAGCTGAGTAAGCTCAGATCAATACTGCATAGCCATGGTAGTTCTCCAAAGACCGTGGATTAGCATGTTTTTTCTTGAAATGAGAGCACATCAAGGCATGCTCGCACAATGGTGCGATCGGAATCAAGTTATGTGACCCAGAAGGAATGGCAGTCTTGAACCGTGGCTCTCCGCCGGTGGCTGATGGTCACGTGATCCAAACGGGTCCACGGTTGATTTGCACTTGTCGGTAGCCAGGTTACGCGATGCGAACGTTGATGCTAAAAGTTCGCACTGGCCAGAAACAGTTGATGATCAGCACACAATTAGAGAAGTCGCTCCCCGTTGTCAGTGCGACGAGCATCAGCTCCGAATCAGCTGCCCAGATGTGATTCCTAGGAGCACAGGCAACGGACCCGGAAGGATCAGTATCAGTGCTTCTTGCTTGGCGAATGGGATCCGATAACTCTCGATAGAAAGTATCCTTCGCAGCGTCAGAACTGCAGTCCGTTGGGGCATATGCTGACATTACAAATAGGCACCGTTTCTATGTCGAGGGGCATTGAGCTTGGTTAAGGTGGAGAACCGAACGGCGCAAAGACGACTGTTCGCTGAGATTCCAATCCAGCAAAGTTCGTTCAGCTCTGAGGCTGAGTGCAACTCCCACATCATATATTCCACGAGTCATCGCTTCTGGATCACCGGACACAGGGAAAGCGAAAGCTGAGTTTTTCCCTGAGTTTCGGGATGCGTGACCACGCTTGGGTCTTGTATGCGTGTTTAGGTGACAGCGTACATCAATATTAAGGAAGTATAAGGTCTGGGAAAGCATTGTCTGTTTGCCAGTTTGACATAGAGTGCGGACGTTGAAAGCTACTATGTAGAAAGGACCACGTGGATTTAGCAAGATACCGTTTTGTTTATTGTTAGGCAGCGAGGTGCGTAAGGCACATCTGTCAAATATCCGACAATCAAATGCCCCAGCAACGTTTGCTAGTGTTGTGGGAAGGGGTTGGGGAGGGACATTGATGGAAAAGAACTGTGCGGGCAAACGATACTCCCAGGTTGCTCAGCCCGATGAAGGAGGTTTGGTTGAGGTGCCTCACCTTGATCCTTTGACTCAAAAGTCAGACACATGAGGGAGCGGGCAGTAAGGTTCCCTTTGGGGACCCTGCCCAGAGCCAATGACTCAACAGTCTGACCCACTTGGCTGCAATGATGAGGGCTCGAGGATGCAGGGAATAAGGCATTTTTGTTTAACTCCTGATGGGTCTGCGCACAGAAGGTCTATTTTGAGCAGCACGAGACTCTGGTTTTAAAAGCATTTCGACCGTATTGAATAATGCACCGGCGGTCCTGGTCAGCTGTTTGGCGATCGGAGTGTGCGGTTTTTAGGGCCGACCTTTTCCAACCCGTCCTTCCTCGGGGGAATTCAGCATCCCTGCTTCCATGAATACGGACATGCTGGTCGCCTGGGCGAACACCTTACTGCCTTCACAATTCTGTCGCAGAGGACAGTACGATTTTACCCCCAGACCGCCTCGTAGCACGATTACTCGTAGTACGGGGTCTCGCTGCTCTTGATTTGACCGCTCCGCTTTAGCCTTTCTGGCATGGTTGCACCTCGTGGAACGAAGTTCCAGGCAGCGTAGCCCGTGTGATCACTGAAACACTCAAGCCCGACGACCACATCAAGGTGGCGGCTTTAGGTCAGGATTCGCCACTGTCTGTCAACATCAACAACGATCGTTGTCTCGTGGGTAACAACCGAGAAGACAGTGATAGCCAACTGGAGTGAGTTCACCAAGATCATCCTTCGGTCGCTTTTACCTTGCGTCTTTCTGAGAAAAACGGTTCACCAAGCATATGAAATACACTATCTAACCAGTGGAGTCAGTGGAGTCTCCTTCGTGGACGACTGGCTATCTCCAAAAGCCATCAGATGTGTCTCAGCATTGCCAATCCTGTCTACCAGCCATATCGAATCAATGTTGCAGAAATACCTAAGGTCAAACATTGAAATTCCTCTGCGTACAGAAGCCAAGTCTCCCACCGGGATAGCAGTTACCTGACTAAGGTCTGATGGTCTAGATATTTTAGAACCTGTCGTGTAAACCGCTGACTTCTTAGTTGAAGTTCACCAGACCTCGTGTTACGAATGAGCACCCTCGAAAGCCACCAGGAACACTACATTTTTTATGGTGCGGCAACGTTGTACAACGTCAACATTAGTGTGATGGCCGCATGAGTTCATGTGTAGATCGCCTGCTGCAGAACTTGTCTACATTATCTTCCGAAAACTGCACATAGACCACCCTACCACTGCTGTACGCATAAAGGTTAGTGCACTTTCAAATGAAATCATAAACGAAATTTAGTAACGCGCTTTATCCATGTACTGAAGGCATGTCGCAACTTTGTTATACCAGAGGAGGTGTACTGTGAAAACACAACCCTCGGAACGTACCAATGGTGGCCGACCAATTCACCGCGGTGAATTAATCGTAGGCCAGTTTACCACAAACCAATTTGTCGTCAGACCGCTTAGCCTTCAGGACATTTTGTGTGGATATAACTAGCTTCCACTCATCTGACTAGATGAGGATGGGTCGGGCATTGTTATGCTGCAGGGTGGCCTACACCATGTACCCATGCAACTCAAGAATTCGGAAATCAACGGAATCAAGGATGTCGAGTACTGTCAACCAAATAGGTCCTGCAAATGCGTGGATGTACAATGGCTGGTGGGATAAATAATACATGTTGGTACCAGAGGCTTGCAGTATCCGATCGGCAAACGCTATCTACCGTTCACTGCCATGTCACTGCTTTACAATGAATCACGCTGGGCCTCTCTGTTCGGTGCGCCGCCTTGGCTGTCATTAGCCGTCGCTTCATTTCGCTGTACACATCCGACTAGCAACAAGCTGTCACAGCGCCGAAATGTGTGTTATGTGGCCCGGCAGCCTTTCCATAAACCGAAAGTCACGAATATCATGAAACCAAATTACGTCTCAGTGAGCTGGCTTACAGAAAAGTGCCTCACGACGAATCACCCACGTTGAATCGGTTGGCTAACGTATCACTATGGGCCTAATCGACTACTCAATTTGTTTGCCATGCTGAACAACCGCATACTTTCGACCGTGAAAGTTGCACACATCGGTCCTTGATTAATGGTACAAACTGGACTCAAATACCTGGTTCTGCTGACCGAAGCTTTTCCCAATATTATCAAGTGTTCCGTATCATACACCTTTCATGACCACCTGTTTACTAAAACCCGACAAGACCTTCATATAGAGTCCATTTGTTTTAATCCCAAACACAAAACTTCTATGAAGTGTTTTCCCTGCCTCACACATGCCGAAACACTAGCTTTCCATCCGTGGATAGCGCACACAGTGACCATTAATCGGTTGGATAGAATATTCAGTATCACGAAGGTAAACTTTGCCGCTCAATGCGATCGATTTGGCAGAAGCATGTGTCAGTTGTATACCGCCATTGAACAAGGCCCCGTGAAAGAAAGGCACACAGTGGCTGGCAGCTTCAAAGTTCATACTACCTTAAACAAACATGGCGGACGATCCATCAATGCAAAAAAAGGTAAACATCCAGTCCATCCACCTCGGGTTACCACAGTGTCAGAGTCTCGGCGCATTTTTCTGGCCAATGGCTCGGCCACAAACAACAAACCTAAATGGGGAATAGTTTTCTATAGAGGGAAATGTTGGTAGCTCAGGTAGCGTAGATGGTCGTTGGCTTGTTCGCTGAGCTGGGCAATTTGATTGCAAACGTTTCACCACCAATCGAGGTGACATCATCAGTGCGTTACTGAGGGGCGTAGTGGTGCGTGGCGATGGGTGGATGGTTGTGCGTTGAGTAGTGTTGCGTGTGTGTTGATATACGTACTGCTAGCCGGGGCTTACCTTTGATCACGACTAGTTGTTCGGTGAAAGCTCAAAGGTCACGTGGGCATCGGCGAATGAGGACACAGGATAACAAAGCAACCAATGGAACCGCCCGAGCGAACAACTAATCCTGATCAAAGGTCAGCCCGGGCTAGCAGCACGTATATTAACACACACGCACAACCATTAACCCATCACTACGCACCACTACGCTCCTCAATAACGCACTGATGATGTCACCTCGGTTGGTTAGGAAACGTTTGCAATCAAATTGCCCAGCTGAGAAATAGTGTTAACTACCTTGCACTGGTGTTTTTATATATAGAATTTAGCCTACAACGAAATTAACCTAGGCAGTTCGGGAATGTGACGGATGATACCAATGCTTAATCCGCTTAGTGCACTATCGTCTGGCTTGGTTAACAGTCATTACATATTTACAGTTTGAAACCCACTGCAGTTGGTTTGTCACCAATACAACGCATTCAGTTAAAGATGTTATTAGTAATGGACAAACTTTGAACGGGAGGAGGAAACTATTCAGTAACTCGAAGAGTGAAATATACCAGCAAGAAACAAACCACATGAAAAAGACGTACCGTGAAGACTAGGCCTCCAAGCCTTTTTCAGATTCTGGCTATCCAGTTGTTCGGTTCCCAAAGATGGGGGTTGCGTGGACCGTGGGAAAGAAAATGGAGGAGGAACAACAGAAAAACCTGACTCCAACACATCGCGTAGCCGTGGTAACACCTGCTGTAGTAAAAGTGCCATTGACGATGGTTCTGTGTCTGCCTCCGGCGGCACCTCTGTTGGAAGTGAGCGAGTGGACGGTAGTGGGATGGGAAGTGTCAAGTGAGCTGAATCAATCCACAGCTGGGCATCGAAATGACCGGTAACAGAGAGCAACGATCGTTTGGAAATAAGTGGCTCGTAGGAAGACAAATCATGTCCAAGATTTACTATCTGGTCCATTGACTGTATGAGCAGACTGACGGAACTAACTAGCACCGAGGTAACCCATGGGGCAATCATGCACCACTCGGAGGTTCGGACGCAATCTGACAAGTCAGGGTAAACCAGACCACTCATGTAAAGTTTGTAGGACTGACGCATCAACAGGCAGGAATCACATCTTGAATTTGAGGCAGTTCGTCTGGAGAGGATTAAAGATGAGACAAATAGGAAACTAATAGGATATTAGGATACATAAAAAACACGACAACCCTTGAGGGAAATTGATGAAGACAGCACCCAACATGTGCGTTGCAACTTTTCGAAATGCGAATGGAGTTTCCGTAAAAGAGCGAATTCCTGTAAAAACATTCACTTACACTAACGCCTAACAATATATGTAAATTAACTCAGTGTTAACTGGAAATTCAACTGAATATGCCGCACAAAGGCCGCATCGTATCACAGTTGGAACGGTACTCGAGATATCGAGGTATTTTTGTGGACCCAGAATTACTTAAAGGTTGTTCAAAACTCCGCGATAACCCGCTACCTGTTACACCCCGCTTGGTGCTCATCAAATATACGTAGTTCCCGAGTTTCCATCAACCTTTTTCCGTACTTGAACACAATTTATGCAAATAACTAGGTGCTAATGGAGGATATTCACTCAAGTGGATATCAGCCGAATTTCCTGTTTATACCAATCCTCAAATGAATGTGTTGCTCAAAGGCCACGTAATGTTTCAAATGGGACAATATTCGACAAGAACCCTAAATGGTGAGCTGCCGAAGAGCTTTCAAAAACCTTACTGTGCTGGGTTCAGATTGCTGATACCTCCTAACCACCGTGAACAGCCACTAGGTGTTTTCAGCTCTTTTGGACGAAATTAGAAATTAACTTCCCTATCTCGCTACTTGCAAAATATCAGTAATCTGTACGTCTTGAAAAATACCCCACTTATGGTCGTTGGTTTGTTCGCCGAGCTGGGCAACTTGATTGCCCCAGTAATTAATGTACTCCAGCGTCAATAACGATGACAGTTGGAGTTGCGTCAAATAGCTAAATCACTTCAGGTTTTCAATCGCTCAGAAAGGCCCTGCTCCAAATACATCATCCCTTACCGTAATTTTCGACCGAAAAACGGTAAGGGGACGGACTGACCACCACAAAAAGCACAGTTTGAAAAGAAAGGGGTGGAGACTTATGGTAAAACCCTATGTGTTTGGAGGAAACATCCAAATATGAGGCGCCCACAACTCTCAAAATCATTGAGGTTAACTAAATGACTTTACAAGCTCATTGCACTGCCCTGTAATCCTCCGGACTTGCGCGCACTCACTTTCATCAGTCTTTCAACGTTTCGGAGCGAAACTTATCAGTGACTGGTTGTTCCACACAGGTCGGATTGGGAACCACCCCAATCTTTAACTCACTCGAATTTGAAAGCTAAGCTATCGCAACTTTTTTCAGTGCATACACAAATGGCAGTAATCCTTGTTACCCAGGTTAAAAAGCACGATGTATTATCTCTGACGGAATTGTGTCTGTTGAAGTCAGTGCAAGAATCTCAAAGGCCCGAATCACGTTTGCTAATTCGCTTCGCTTTTGGGTCTTAAGGGTCGCGTATATCAGGTTACAGTAAGGGCTGTTTTGTTGTATGGCTAAGACGTGGCCCCTGCGGACAGATGATGTGAGGCGCCTTCAGGTGTTTGACTAGTGATGCCTTTGAAGTGTTGCTGGTTTTGGATGGCAACGAATTAGTAACGAGGTGATTAGAAAACGAGTGCTTGGTTGTGCAGCATGCACTTCAATCGCGGAAAACATCTAGTACCATCGACTACGATGGTTCGGCCCTGTTCTACGCATGCCGAAACACCGTCTACCGAGACAAGTGTTGTTCTCCGTGCCTCCTTCAGAATGGCGCAACCCACGAGGGGGACAACGCATGACTTGGCAGAAGGGTATGAAAGAGATTGCGAAGAGTTTGGGTGTTCTTGGTGTTGTAAGCCCTCCAGGATAGAGTGTCCGTGACCCCTCCTGCGCTTGTGGTTGTACGGTAGTGAACCATAAGTGTTAACACTGGAGTTGCTCTCTCTCTCCCTCATGATAATAATAATAATAATAATAATAATAATCTTGGTATTTAGCACAAAAGAAATCTAACTCCATACCAAGATTTGGTCACCTGGCGGTGCGTACAGCCTCCGTTCAGAATAGACTGAATGTCCCATAAAAAAGTCACGCAGACGGACACTCATTGCTGTTGAACTGCTGTTTTCTGTCAGCGACACGCAACCAGAAGTTCACAGATAGGTCGCTAGACCCCGCTTCTTCGACAGTTATCTACTCGTCTGTTTGTCCGTGCTTCACAAGCAATATTTGTTGTGCAACCTAACAGTAAAACGGCGCCCTCCAAAGACTCTCATCAAGGCACTTAAAAAGGTAAGCAATAACGTAGTCTTAAAACACTCAGCAAATACAGGTAGCCAATCACTTATCATTCTCCACCGAGTCCCATTTGATCGTCAGCTGACAATGAACACGGGCGAATCAGTCGTTAATGCACTACAGAATTCAAATCTGTACGTGTAGAACCGACTTCTTCAATCGCTGCTGAATCCTGTGCCCCTCAAGTAACTGAAGGCTATTAAATACAAACACGTTTAAAATGCACATCCTGAGTGCATAGAGCGTCCTGGACTCGAAACAGCCTGTATTTGGCAAATGGTGATCCATCCGCATAGTCATTCGGAAGAGGGACAACCCACCTGCGTAAAAGCACAGAAGGGGTAGAGTATCCGCACAATCTTCTGCGGATGGCATGACCACTGAATCTATCCGCGTTGTACTTAATGCTCATGAAAATAATTTCTCGCCAACTGCAACCTTTTGAGAAGAAACGACTGAAGAATTTATGCGGAAAAAGTACGCGTCTGGGCCCAACTTAGAATCGCTGTGTTCCGAAATAGAGCCCTTATATGGTCAGCTAGTTTTACTCCAAGATGGAACTCGTTGCATGATATTAATACAATACATTCTACAAATGTCAAACCGACATTCAAACTGTTCGCTCTACGGCCCGCGCTGATAATTATGCTCGATTTGCGGAACAGAAAGAAAACTTATGCCTCGGGAGTAACAGGATCGATAAGATGTGACAGAAATTCAGACGCCTACAGGAGTTCTAATGGAGATCAATCGAGGAGCCAGTCAGTAAGTATGACCACGTGATGTGGATCCCGTGATCAAAGGATAAGTGCTGCAATATTCTGTTTAAGTACAAGTTAATCACCATGGCCGAACGACAGTGTTCTAACTACTAGCCGGGAGGTCGCGGGTTCGAGACTTCTTGGAGTTTCATGAGATTCGCACTGCTGATGACTCCCAACAAGCATAGACTGGTCTCACTCACAGGACAAAATCTTCATTAAAATTCCAAGATCTCCTCACATTGGCAACACCAACAGCAGTGTTGGTATCCCTCGCAGTGTTCAAGTAACCTTCGCATTAGGATAACAGAACAACAGGATACTCCTAGTAAATATAACAAGACCAGCAAACATGACGCGGACAAAGGAAACACAAGCGCATACCACAGAAGGAAACGTGGATAGCATCAGTCGTTACTCTGTTAAGAATAAGTGTGAACCTCATTTAGAAGGAAACAAATTCGCTCTCCTCATTACCCCATGTGTGGGAAAAATCACGTGAATTACGCGGAATGTCACAGTTTCAGTAAGGAACCAACCGAATGTAGTCCAAATTTGAATACAGGAAAGACAAAAAAGACAATCAAGGACCGACTTCATTAATTGTCCCAAGGAACAAAAACGTATGTATTTGAAAGGTACGCAGCTGCACTGAGAGGCGTATACGGATTTTTGTCTCGAGGCTTACGACGGTCGAAACACTAAGGTAACCAGTTATCGTTATTGCCCAAAAGGTAAGAGTAACAGACAGGCAGAACAAGGAAAATACACTCGTTTGCAAATTGATTTGGTGTTAATGGAAGACTCGACTAGATCTCTCGTTTATGATATTCTTCAGTGGGCGTTGAGTTTTACACAAATTTCATTCTATAACTTCAAAGCTCGACAAATGCTGAGACATGAGGCGGTCTTAGTGAATCACGTTCAGCAGAGGAATAGCATAAACGAGAGATTCAGTTAAGTCAATCGTTAACACCCACGTAATTTGTAAATGGGTGTAGATCGCCATTTGCGTCCAATTTGGGGTTTAAGTAGACCACAAGGTTGATGGAAACTAAAGGACCATGACTAAATGATGAGTTCCAAGAAGGGCGAAACTGTCGGTGGTCTGTCAGCAACCTTGTAATGAGTTACGAAAGGACAAAGCAATTTGTGTCGACGGCAAAAGTAGGCAATGACACATCAACCACCACGGGCACTGCGCAACTCGCAACTGCTAAGATGAAACACTGAAGTCAATCCTTACCCTGTTTGTGGATCCGCTTCTGACACAAGTGTGGCGGACGTCTCCGGTGACCGAATGACCAACATTCGCAGACGATGTCCATCGTCCGTATTCCTTTCGGGAGAAGTTTGCATAGAACATCTTTCAAAAGTCAGCCAGGAACAACGAAGCGCATTATAAATCTGAACCCGATCTATTCCGGAATCGGTGTCCGCATTGCATAACAACCGATCTAGGAGGCCATGGGAGTCAAATACGGTGAGGGTGGGTTCAACATTGGTTCTGGAGAATAAGATAGTCAAATCCGACCAACTTATCACGCAGATGATCAATGATGTGGCAGGGTAGTTGCAGCCTAGAGTGGATGAGTTGGCCATAATGGAAGTACATGTGGACGGAAGGACCAAGAAGAGATGAAACAGCGCATCCGAATATTCTGAAGTTTCAGGATGTGGATAGCCAACCACGAGAATCACGATCGGACAGGAGATATGGTCGTTGGAACCAACAGACGTCTTTGGAACGCCCGAGGGGTACAGGGACAAAGAGACTGTGTCGCCATCAACGAGATGCAACATGCGGTTTTGACTAACCGGTTCTGAAACTGAGAATCCACAGAATATGTGCAATATGCAGGCAAAAATGCGGCGTAATACAACACGCCTACAGATAATCAAAGTCAAACAGACTGCATAGGGATGTCCGATAAGTTAGTTCATCTCTATGGATGATTTGAGACATATCTGCTTCGAAAAAAACAGCACGCTGACCTCGTTTAAAGGCCTTGCCTAGTGGTTTCGGTTACTTTTATATCGGCTGTTCCCCATTTATCCTTTGGTCACCGCCTTAGCTACCGTATGATGCGTCGACGTCACACACCAACACAATACTGTGCCTGCTTGAAATTACCTGGCGACTGATTTTCCCTAACGAAGCAGCCTCATTAAGACAATCTAGTTGTAATTTGTTGAAATGCCTTGAATTCGTAAACAGCTTTGGCATATCCCAGCAAGACCAACAAAGCTCTCGTTAATCATGTATTCACTTCGCTTCATGCAGTCAAAACATAAATGCCATGATCGAAGACCGGAATACGAAGAATAATGTGCGTCGTTCCAACCGAATAGCAGGTCCCGACAAATACACTCATTTGCAAATCGATTTGGTTTTCACGAGAGACTCAGTTGAATCTCTCGTTTATGATCTTACTCAACTGAATGTGCTGCGCAAAGGCCGCCTCGTGTTTCAGTTGCTACGATATTCGAGGTATCGCAGTATATTTTCATAAAGGAAACTACTCACAAGGTCCCTCGTCCAAGCATTACCACCATTATCGTCACCATCAACACCAACAGCAGCAGCGACAACAACAGCGGGGAGAGCCGAGAACAACACGAACGGCACAATACCAGCCTTTTAATCAACCAGTTACCAATCCACCGATGCCGTCCAACATCAACAAAGATTTCAGGAGATTGGTGGTCAAAGACCAAAAGATGGCTCGGATTTTCTCCGTGCAGACACCGCGACTACGCACAAACAGATCCCGTACGCGACCCTTGAAACCAAATGATATAAGTTTTTGCCTTCATATGTAACACAAGCTGGCAAGAGTGATTCAGGTTCTTGAGATTCTTGTGTTGTTAACTCTACCACACACAATTGGGTCGGAACTAATAGAACCACCGACAAGCTTCGCCTCGAGTTGTGACAGGCACACTGGAAGGCTGCGCGGACTGAATCCTGATCCTGCAGCATGATCATGTGGTCGACAGGTTTAAAGTACTAACCAAAGGGAAATATGACCGACCACCTCAAGCCCATCTGATGAATCACAATGTAGACCAGAAACCTTGTGTGGCTAGAATGCAGGGAATCAGGTTGCAAGTTTACCCGAAAACGTATGGAACTAAGATCCCTAAGCATACGAAAATAACAAAATTATGCTCTAATGGGAATTTTTTTGTTTTAACTCAGTAATAACTTTTTCATCAAAAATGCCCATGCACGTGGAAGAGTTAGGTTAATTTTTAAAGCAAGAGCATCATTGGAAATGACCCATTTGTTGGCTTGAAATGGTTACGAAAAATCACGAAACGTGAGTCACCAAACGTATCGACTTAAAGGTGCCTCAGAAATGTGACTGTATAGGCTGATACTCACTTCACGTGAGAAGCAGTCCCCCCCCCCCCCCCGACAAGATACTTTTGGCGTGCGAATCTACCCCTTTCAGCGGAGATTTTCTCATCTCAGAGAACCTGGATAAAAACTCCAATAACCTAACTGCTCGCCTCGAAAGAAGTGTCACGTGAAAGATGAGGACGCTTGGTGGACAAATTAACTGGAATCCTCTTGAACGAATCAAACCGCAAATTTCCGTGTTGACGACTTTAGCGCGGATGAAGGGTACCCACACGGGTAAGTTAAACAGTTAACAGATAAACTGTTCTTGCTTCCACACTGGACTCGCTTGACAATGATGTGCGCTGTGTATCAGAAACAAGAATTCAAGAAGCAAGCACAGTGGTTGAGCTAGCTGCCCCATCACTCTCTATTCGCTTCCGGCAGCACACTTCTGGCGATCCAGAAGCCGCCGGGGCAAGATGTGCAGGGGTTGGTATCGTCCTTGCTTGACTGGATACCCGTTGACAGTCGCCTCTATGCGGTTCCTCTAGCAACGTCTGTGAAGGAGTCTCACAAGCGGGAAGTGGATCGCTGTCTGTTTGTCGTGTCTGCTTACACCTCAACCGACTGTAGTCCTGACACCATCAAAGATAAGTTTTATGACGCCTTGAATACCCCATTGCGGCGACCCAGAAGCTCCGATATCGTAGTGGTTACCTCAGATCTGAATGCACAAGTGCGCAAACTTAGCTTGGTGGTCGACATGGATTGGACTGGGTACGTCCGGACAATGGCGCAAGATTGCTTCAGCTACGTGCTCAGCCCACGCTGTTTTTATGCAGTACTAACTTCCAAAATAACCGAAGGCGGAACGAGATCGCCGCATCTTTGCACAGTTTTGGCACTTTTGCATGTGACACGGCGCAACCAGGCCCGCTCAAGCATTGGACATCATACAGAACAGTGGCACTGCCTGAATCTCGGAAAAATGTCCCCGCCGGTCCCGAATATAATTTGGCTAGACGAATTATCAGAAATCAAGTGAAAGTGAGCGCCGACAGTGAAGTCTGGTGGACATGGAAGGATAAGGATATGGAAAAGGCCCAGAAAGCCTGGAACGCCCGGAGATTATTTCAGTTGATCCATGCGACCGAGCCCAGGAAACCGTCTATGAGTGAAACCGTCAAGGATCAAACTGTCGCGATCACCTTGAACGAAGGAGAATGATTCGACCGCTGGGCCGAATACTCCGAACAATTCTCGTGCCCAGCCGCTGACACTCATTGGAATCTTACAGGTGATGTAGAACCCTGGACGGTGAGCCTAGAATCCTTCAGGACTCGGAGGTTTATGACCGCATATGTTCTCTCAAGTGTCACTGAGCTCCTGGTCCAGGTGACCTCCCACCCCCATTGTTCGGAGATAGGGGTGAAGTCCTCAGTCAGCGCTTGTCTGATCTGTTTGTCTGTGTTTGGGAAGGGAGACTGTCCCAGACAACTCATGAGAATCGGTGACAGTGCCAAACTTTTTTTTGAAAAAAGGGCTCATAGTGAGTGTGGTAACTACAGGGGGATCAGCTTGATTTCCGTTGTAACGAGACTGTTGGCGTTATTTGTGTTTCATCACCTTATGGTGGCTCGTGAAACGCTGACTCGAGAGAATTAAGCAGGATTCCAGCCTGGTAGGGGTTGTGTTCACCAAAGCTGCACAATCCGTCAGGTGCTAGAACAACGTCATACGTAAAAAAAGACCCACAATTTTGGCATCCCGGGACTTACAAGGCGCATTTGACTCGGTTGACCAGTCCGTTCTCCTCGACACGCTTGCCCATGAAGGAATGCCCTGTAAGTTTGTGAACATAATAAGTTCTTCATATTCCCAGAATTCCGGGCGTGTGAGGGTATACGGAGAGCTCTCCAAAAGCTTCTGTACACAAAGTGGTGTCCATCACGAGTGCCCAGTCTCTTCATCCCCATTTAATTTCGTGGTCGATGAAATAATGAGACGAACTCTGGGAGCTATTCAAAATCACAGTGTTCAAATAGCTGGCGACGAAAACCTTGTCGATCTGGAATAGGCAGACGACATCTTTCTCGTCCTCGAAGAGGAGAAGGCGCAGATGGTATGCACTTTGCACCCACAAAATGTAAGGTCAGTCACTCCGTTCTTTAGCATGCGGTTTGCACACACGAAGTGTAAGGTCATGCTCCTGGACATGCAGCCACTGGACATGCCACTTACAATCCAAGGAGAGACATTCAAAGTTGTGGAACGTTTTACTTACCTTGGAAGTTGTATCAGCTCCGATTGTAGTGTGATAGTTGAGGTCAACGCACGAGTGTGTAAGGCTCGGGTCACGCTTGCTAATTTGAGACATCTGTGGCGTCAAAGCGGTATATCCCTAAATCCCAATGGATGTGCGTATCAGGCTACAGTAAGGGGCTGTTTTGTTATATGGCTGTAAAACATCCTGTTCGAGCAGCGGAACTGAGACATCTTCAGGTGTTCGGCAACCGTTGTCTCAGAACCACAGCCTGTGTGGATTGATGCCGGCGAATCCGTAACGAAACAACTAGAAAGCGAGTTTTCGGTTGTGCAACGGGGACTTACATTGAAGAATGTGTGAAGCACCAGAGGCTGCATTGGTTAGGCCATGTATTGAGCACGCCGAATCACCGATTGACGAAGAGCGTGTTGCCTTCCGTGTCCGATTCATAGTGGTGCAAGCAGGGAGAGGGTCAACCTCTGGTAGAAGGGTATGAAAGGGATTACGAAAAATCTGGGTGCAGTCGGTGTGACGCCTTCCAGGGTGGGGACCACGTGATCCCCACTGCGCCTGGTTGAAGACGATGCAAGGTATGTCAATGACGTTTTTGTTTTCAGTTTCTATCCAGATTGCTTGAATGAGTGTCTGGAGGTGTAGGCATCTGAGGTGACGTAGTGGGCCGGCTTCTGCGCTGTAGATATTGCGGTTTAGGAATATTGACAAATCTTCTAAAGACTTGACAGTGGTAGTATCCCCGAACATGCGCGCTGTGTTTGACCTCAGCAAGAAAGAAGCTTTAGAGAACTGTTCGCGGACGAATGCAGTATCTGAGAAACATGCGATAGTTCTGACAGCCCTCTACAGCCAAGCTTTGAGAAGTTAGGGCATGTGCAGACTTTCCCCTGCATATGAATTCATCAGTGGCATGCGCAAAAGATGCCCAATCTGCCGCTTGTTCTTCAGTTTTGCCATTGGTGATTTCTTCCGTTAGAATGTAGCCAAACTCCCTCCACGAACTTAAATGACAGTCATGTGATAAATCAGGTAGTACAGGATTTTCTAACTGGCTTATAGATCGAGCGTGATCATTACGTGGTGTGTTCCACAATGTTTTGCGATGTAAAGACTGTGAAACTCTGTCTACCTTGGTAGTAACGTCAGTCCTGCCAGAGTTATTGCAGAACAAATCACGAAGAAGTCTCGAAATGCAATGGCTAGGTTGTCGCCTGCAAAGCAAAGAAATCCTGTGACAGTAGACACGGCCCACTATGGATGAGTGCGTCCCCAGCATTACCGTAAGAGCAGTATCGCTAAATAACTGCGAAAATTGGCTGCTCCGGAGAGTGAACTAGTAGACACCGGATACTTACATCGTATTCTGGCAGTTCGTGGGAACATCAAGTGGCCAACAACATCCTCTTATTTAGGAGGCCTAGTCATCAGAACACACTCAGTACACCTACTCATTAGAAGATTTGATTTCACCACCCTGTTTTAGGTGGCTAGGCCGTGTACCACAAATCCAGTGCAACGAATGCCATGCCGGGCTTTATTCTCCCTTACCGGTATGAAGGAAAGGCGATGTGATCAGTAAGTGATCTAGTAAAGTGGGGTGAAGAAACCAACAGTAGACTCGGTCAAAGTGCATTTATCGCCTCTTCCAAGTTGGGAACCGAACGTCAACTTCGGTACAAAGTACATGAAGGGCATGATAAAGTGTACAGGTCATGGAAGAAGTGTATAAACCATTGTGATCCGTTTCTCCTGATAAACAACGAACTAAAAGTCCATAACAGAAATGCGGTGAAACTCCAGAAATTCCTCATTTCCTTCCTAATTATCCCTATTCGGCCACTTTGTTGTTGCTACACGGTCAGCATTAAACTTGTGAACGGTCATGTTGAGCAGATAGTTGGGTAGTAAGCAGCTTTTATCCGGCACGCAGAGAGTAGACCAATCGTCCAGTGTTAGGTTGATGGTCACAGTTGTGTTGACAATGGCATGGGCTCAATGTGCCTGGGGACCGTGCATCCAGCAAGTGAAGGACGAGTTACAAAACACACACGCTCATTAACTCGTTTGGCCTCACCAGTACAAGGCAGGCACTTTAACTGCTTGATAGTGAGCTCGGTGACGGAGTCTAGTGATACCCTCAGTCTTCAATGCTTCGATTCTTACTAACAGAGAAACTTTCCAAAGCTCGAAGTTTTGCTATGGTGAACTGTTTGTGCAAGTAAGCAGTGCAACAAACGCGTTCCAGACCCTAATGATGGTCACTAACCGGTGCAATGAATTCATTAGTTGAAGTATGTTTGTCCATACATTCGAGCATGTCAGTTATTGTTCTTTAACCTGATTGTATACAGAAAGCGGACAAGGCAATGTGAAACACGCGAATTCATTCGATCCACTGTATCTTGCTCTAGTATCAACTACTCGTGCTGATGATCCTGACTGATGGGGAAGTGGAACATCAAACTGAGAAATCGTTTGTCTAAAAATTTGTGTCACTTCTGCTGAATCAAAAAAGCTGTTGAGAAAATGGAATCGAAGAAGAACGTTAAACCGGGAACGGAAATTAGGATGCTTGTCGTAAATGGATGGTGACATTGTCAGATAAAACGCAATTTGGTTTAGTTTACCTGCGAATTGTCGTGTGGTATGCTGGCGTATGCTAGCAGTACGACGGAATAGGCCTCCAACATCGGTTGCAGTTGTTTTGTATAGAAGACGAGGCTGAGTGCCACCAAACAGAAAGACTTGTGGACGGAATGCAGAGGAGGCAGAGTATCCATCGGCAAGAAGAGATCTGGATGGCCGTGGTATGTACAGACTGGCTACCGCCCGTCGACGAGCGGAAGGCAAGTGTATTCGCTCGATGCATTTCAGTGTCTCAACTACGGACCATGTTTTCTTGGCTAAGTCGAACCGCCAAATATCATGGTAGTGTAGCTGCCATGATTCACGGGTCTGACAACGTACAGTGCCGAAACCAATGTACAGCTGACCATTGAAAGCCCCTGAAATTTATCGACAACAAATGAACGAAACTGCAGTTCAAGGTGTGTCAAAAAATCATCGCGAAGTTTATCACATCAGGTAATATGAATACTGACAAATGGCAAAAAGTGACGTCTAATCCGTAAGTGGGAAGCCATCAGTAAAATCTCGTTCTGCAGGATTACCGGGAATCCAAGAAATAACCTCTCCTGCTACAGCCCGTAGTGGATTCTCTAATTCTGGATATACGTAGCTGCATCAATATTGGATCGGGGCAGCTGCTCAATGAGTCAGGAAGATTTCGTTGTGTACAACAATAACTGGTAAGAAGAGCGTATGGGGTAGTGATTACTCAACTACTGACATTTCCAGTGAGCGAATGGTTCCTGCAACAAGGTCTTCTCCTTTCATCTCTCACCGCACACGGAGAAACAACCAAGCTTTCCGGGACTGGGAAATGCCTCTTTTACCACACCACATAAAAGTACAGCACAATGACCTGCCCTTTTCCATTGACCTTCATTCATCCGCCAACGACTGCGGAAAATTGCTAGTTCCCGCAGAAAATTGCAAATATTTGGTCATGACCGAAAGTCCCCGACAGTCTTCTAATAGCACACAACAGGTAAAAATGTGAAACTGACCTGTTTGACCACAAAGATACCGGTGAGCACTAACAACATGTAAGCACATATTCAGTTCCCTGTCGCTAACACAGACTAACGAAAACGACTGAATCTATCCGATGTGTTGTTCTCCGGACAATAAGCTATATGAAGCGTTTGGATGACCAACTGATGGGAACGCCTTAAGATACAAAAAGCCGCTCAAAGCGTAGAGAAACGCTAACTTTGCATGCGGAAACTAGTTATCCGAATAAATTAAGGAAATACATTGTTCTTTGTGTAAATGGCATCCTTCCCCTTCATGTGTAGATAGTGAATCTATAATACATGCAGGACATTAGAGGTCAGAATGCGTAAGACCACAAAGGCAAGCAAAACGTTTAGGACTCAACGCCCTTGTCATAGACCGGAACTTAAGTAGAAAAAATCGAAATCGTTCCGTTGTAGCACCATTTCGGTGCCTAACTGCCATGCCATCCGAAGGTAGCACGACAGCTGGGATACTGCCAGGTTGCCCACGCCTAGACAGGGGAAGTCGAGAGGCAGAGGCC
Source organism: Opisthorchis felineus (assembly GCA_004794785.1). NCBI lineage: Eukaryota > Metazoa > Platyhelminthes > Trematoda > Opisthorchiida > Opisthorchiidae > Opisthorchis > Opisthorchis felineus. The sequence goes on along the minus strand of SJOL01005167.1, from coordinate 311,465 downwards.
GGGTTCGAACCACGGACATTCCGGTCAGCAAATTCGCGCTCTAACCAATGAGCCATCTCGCCCCATCCCGGAACTTAAGTAATGACGCGTGCGATTCACCCACGTGGGTGGAAAAGTTACTACAGGTCTACGGAGACAGACCACGAACGTTGATATGCTGGGGTTAACTAGCAGAGATAATCGCTCAAAAAATCAGAGGTAGAAAAATACACTAGGTGCTTCTCGGGATCCAGTTAACTGACATGCGAGAATACTCCCTTCACTCGCCTGACTAACAATTCTTTGTATGAAGCTGGTGCGAAACAATCAAGCACTTAACTCAACGGAAAAGGGACATCTCGAATAAAACGATTTGAAAACAAAAACTACACGAAATTACAAGGAATGACAAACATGGAACCTGACAGCAATTGTCTCAAATCGTTACTTACAAGATGAAAGACTCCTGCGACCGTAGGGTGACGACAGGGATGAAAGATTCTTGGTACTCCTTGGATGTGCAGCAGACTCAAACAGACGTGGCAACAAATGGTCTGGAAGTTGAAGACCATGTCCAGGATGTAACCGCACCCAGGTAGCCCTTCCAGTTGCCCAACGAGAAGATGATATATCAGTAGAACTGAGGTGTCGACTGCGGTTGTTTGTCCCTTCTTGAAACTGTTCAGTCGAGTCCTTGTCAACAGGGCACAAAAGCCTCCACAAACAACAGGGACGGGGTGGGGAAACAGCCCAAGATTCCGAACTACAAAAAAAAGAAAAATCAAGTGAATAGGTTAAGGAAGCTCAAGTGCGATTCGAAGTCACGTGATATGGGGATGGAAAAAACATGCTTCGGTGTGCTAGACAGAAACAACACCATGTTACTATTGCCAATGGCAAATGTCACCGTTAACAATTGCCTACAGATAGCGTTAGCAATCCCATATCAACGGTTCAGACGCGCTGCTCATCAAAATGCTGTAAAAATCAACACAATAGGCAAAACTGTGCCTTCAGAACTTCTACGAGAACGAGATTATAGTACCGAGAAAAGCCCCTCAAGTAGGAATGACAACTCAAACTAGGATGAGCCGAGTGCAATACAGTGCTAATAATGCGGTTTATGTGAGTACGGAACACTGACCTGGCCCAGTTACCTGTTTCCTCTTCCCAAGCCATTTTCAGCAGATCGCCATACGCACTCGCCTCAGCAAGCCGTTGCGTCGTGCAACTTTTACACTCCGAGGGTGAAAATGATACAGAAAAGTCGTCCGGAACATCAGAACTATTGCCCATAGTGGTCCAATTATCTCGCTTCACAGATATCGGAACTAACTCCCAGACAGCTGAATCGTACACATCGTATCCGCTCCGATCAGAACATTCACTCCGACCACCGAAAACAAATAGTCTTCCCTGATGAGCGATCAGACAAGCAAAGTCTCGTGGTAAGGGACTGTGATCCTGGGAGACAACGTAGTCAGAAGGATGTTCAACGTCTCTATTTTGAAGTTGCCGTTCGTGTTCTGATGAAATGTGCACTGAAGATGTAGAACATAGCACGACTGCAGGTGGTAGTGCATGGATTTGTATCCTTGTCCATGACCAACAGTGAAAGTCAAGGCGATAGACCTGATTGTCATAGCTGCCATACTATAAGCAAATTACAAACAGAGTAAGGAAGTTAGGAAAAAGGATATCTGAAAAGTAGCGTGTGTAAATATTGCAGAGTCTCGGCCGCCAAATTTACATCGCACTCCCAGTAACAAGTTAGAAACACGTAAATTTTTCAGCAGTGTGACCTGGAGAATGAGATAAAATGAAGACGACCACACAGGAAAACACTGATGACCAACAGCATGCACTGAAAAAGAATGTCGTACAGGCTCAGTCCAATGTTCAGTTGTCATGTGGGTTTACCTTATAAAAAATCCAGAGCAACAAAAGATACGAGCGGCCCAACAAACGGAGTGGGACAATAGCATACTCGCAACCAATAGATAGTTCGGGGCCTCAGAAGAGTTTCAACTTGCAAGAGCGTGATTGTTTGGAAAAAATAAGACAACGTTCTATTCTCAGGAATGATATTGTTTTCACGAGGAAGGCACCATAATGCAGATCGGTAGGGCGTAGACTGATTAGAGTAAATTAGATAGATTAGATGGATCAGGCAGCAATTTGTCTGCATTTGTCTACATTTTAGAGAATCCGCTTTCTTCGAAAGAGTCAGTGCTCTAGGTGACTAGTGCTACCGACAATGCTGCTATCATCATTGTTGGTTACGAGACCACGGCGACCAAGAAGACTAGCACAACCAATGCACTGACAACGACTATAACAAGTCATACCATAACAAACGAGATGTGCTGAATGTGCAGAACTTGACGGAATTCAGTTGCCTAGCTAGGACACATGTATGGCTCCCAAAGTTGAGTCCGATTCTGCCTCTAACTAGCTTTGCTGTGCTCAAAACCCATCCCATTCCGGTCTCAAAAAAAATGTCTCCTAGAGTCATGATTTTATCTCATACAACCACTGACGAAGAGAGAAAACGTAATCACATCAGCAGTGGTGGAGACCCTTCATGAAATAGTCACACGGTAAGCTCTGCCTGCGTTAGTCGACAACAGATAACATGTCACGCGAAACGGCATCAACCGACTGGGACGATGGGGAAACTCCCGCGTTCGATCAGATGCACCTTAGCTTACGTGGACGCGTAAAATGAATCCAACGGACCAGCGGACATATCGTCCGAAACTCACGACCCATCGCGCTAGCTCCCCGAGTTGGGCTGTGGCTGCCGGAAAACCAAAGGTGGTTGTGTTTCGACCTACCTGCAACACAGTTAACAGAGCAATGAAGTTGAAAGGGGTGTGCCAGTCCCACATTTCACCAGAACCACAGAAAGAAGGATAGAAACTACACTATCGTTGAAATGAAGGAAGCCGAAGACACGCATCGACCAGTTCTTCATGCAGCCAGCCTCAATGCCGAGTAGCGTAAACAGCGAAACGTACATCCTGAATTGGCCGGTCAGATTGCTTTTATATTTCGGAAAAAAAAAGTAAATTTAACATTAACGATCCAAATATGCGTAACAATGAGCGAATTCCGAAGAGAACAGACAACAACAGACACGAATTTCATGTATGGAGTGCAGCTTCAAAGGAACCAGTTGGCTTTTACCTCGATGTACCGAAATTTTCGACCTGTCAGCATGCAATGTTGATCTGAATCCGACAGAAAATATCTGGAGCACACCTGTCTGTCTAATTCACAAGCACACACCAGTATGTGATTCAGTCAACAGGCTAGTGACTACTTTGAGAAGAGAATTATACAGGATGAGGTCAGATGATCCCCGTATCATCGTCAACATTACTCCCAAGGGAAATGTCAAAATGGTAAATGAACACCACTTCAATTGGTGTGACGCATACAACCACAATAACCATAGCAATATCGGTAATCCATAGCTCAGCTCGAATCAAAGAGGACCGGAGTTTGAATCACGGCACAGCCAACGGTATACCTATGAACTCCAATGAGGATAAAAATCGAACCCAGTACTTCCTCCCTTTTGTGTATGCTAAGGGTGTGCGATAAAACAGGAAGAGGACTGGCCAAACGGAACTGACATAGCTCAAAGTAATAACGACGAACGCGCATTTGCACCTCTCCACTGTTTTGTTGCTGTAATCATCCGTTTTGGAAGAAGCTGAATGCAGCTTCAAAGTTCATTTTTCTGAAATAATCCTATTGAGAAAATGCTCGTAGCCCAAATTACACAGAGGGTTGATGTTTTTCCGCGGCGACCAGATTACGAAACACGCCGAACAGGACACCAGTTAACTAAATAAGAATTGGATTAAATCGCAAAACTCCAGAAGATTAAAGAGTGATATGTCCACAGAATGGCACCCCGATAGTCTTCAGAAATCTTTCCTTAGAAGGAATGTAGAAACAAGGTAGATGTGGCTTTTTTCTGGTTATATTGCCACTTACAAAGTGGCTTCCTGTCGATTCATTGACTACGCGTTTGAATAATGAGGCGCTAAAATGACGGCAGTCACATAATTCCGCCAAGGTCACTTGTAAGCGCCTACGGAAATTTCCACAGGCCAGTATTGTGCTTTTCATTGGTTAATCTAATTTCGAAAAACACAGTGGCTAGAACTCAACAACAATGGAGGCTTGATCCAAACCATGAACCTCGGGAGACTTGTACTCATATAGCTGCATGATATAATGATGAAGAATTCGGCGACGGGGATGTAGGTGTGTGCTGTAGTGACTGCTTGTATACGTCCACGCCTGTCGATAATTCTGGCAACCAAAACTAAACGCAAAGAGTAGTGCGGAAGACCGTGTGAGACGAGACCACAAGGTCTCTTGCACTGATAACAATGATCGGAGTTTGCAGTGAATTCAGTGTCTAATACGAATGAGCTTAACCCAGCTACACATAGGCATAGAGTCCAAGTTATTAGAGCATTGCGAACCCGTAGATAGTGCAGCATTAGGGATCACAAGACTCAGAACAAATAGAGGAACAATTATGGCTCCGTATGGCTCCCAAAAACAACTTCACTATGGTTGAACAGGTAAGATTTAGCCTGATCCAACGTCACTTTCGTTTCAGAACAGTCAAGTGCATCTTTGTAAATTAGACGGACCATAATGACCAAAATATTTTCTATCGGATTCAGATAAGGGTTCCACGCTGGCTGGTCAAGAAATTTGATAACTCCATATAGACGAAAGATGAACCGTAATGTTGCATTCTTCGACAATTCCACCTCCAAGGTCTGGCGTTGGCTCATTTCTTCAAAATCCACCACCCTTCGTGTAGATCTGACCCACCTGGTCCACTGAGGTTAAATTTGTCTTCGTTGCTGAAATGTACACAGTCCGAGTGATCATTTCATTTCTCTGTCCACGTCATTCGGCACTGAAGCTGACTCGAGAACAGGTCGATGAATGTCTGCATCTTCTTATATTTCAACCGGGGTGTAATTTCAGCCCTTATTTGTTCCGATGAAACATCGGATTGGTGCATCTCCCTCAGCTCCACTGCACTGTTAATCGTATTGCAGGTAGGTAAAAAAACAGCTTTTGTTTTTCCATGAGCACAGTCCATTTCGTCTCTGTTGACCATTCAAGAAATTAGAGTCACTCATCATCAAATATTGCGGAAAAGGTACTTAATATTTGCCACTATCGTACAACCTGACGCTGGTACCGGGGTCTCGCATAGACGGCTTAATCTCGAGCTTAGGGTGTGAGGTACTGTTGCGCCAGGAACCTATCAAAAGGGAAGAACAACACGTGAAAACCATTTTTTTAACAGAAACAGTTCTTTGAGGAGCGGAGCCACTCAGTAGAAACAACTTGTCTCCAAACGGCTGTGTTAGTACCCAAGTGATGGTCCTCTTATGTACTGAAGTTGAACTCCAAGTCAAATCGAAGAAATACTACTGTTGTGTAGTGACAACAACCGGCTCCCGAGGTTTTGACTTCCTCCGGCTCGACGGATAGCTTAGCCTAGGATATGTGTACGGTTGCACAGATAGAAATGTCACAGTTGTAATTTGGAATGAATGGAACTGAATTCATCACATGCTCTCTCTACTCTGGTTGTTCCAATCAATCGAAGTGACATGCCGTTTAACTAATCAGCCTAGAGGAATAGCGGTCATTTAGTTCTGGTGTGTGGTTTGGCTCGATGTGTACGTGTTGTGCTTTTTGTCTAAATGCCATTATTCATAAATGGAGTCCCCAGGTATAATTGTCCCCTTCCCCTGTAGTCTACGTAAGTCAGTGATGAAAAAGAACGAACAGCGCGTAAGCTGTTCGTGTTTACCAGACGTGTGTAGACATCCTGTAGTGTCTACAGGTAACTCTTGGTCCATATTAATGTGTGGGTCGCTTAAGGGAACCGGGAAGGCTATAGAAGACTGGTGGAAACAATTTTACGCAAAAATAGTGCGGTTGGAATGGCGTACTTCGTCTTCGTATCCTCCAAAGATAAACATACTGTCTTCTAGCACAGCAGCAGCGTGCCCATCACGTGGAGTTGGCAAAGACCCTTTGATTCCATTGATGAAAGCCCAGTGTGGAGAATTTTCCATTTGACTTGTGCTCACGGTAGGTCGCATCTCATTAGTTGCCGCTACATCGAGTTCAGATGAAGATAGGCAACCGGGCTCGAACATGTAAACGTGGTTGGAACATAACTGCCGGTGATTGCGTCCGCCAAATAGCCAACCTCGTCCACGCCATGCGACAACAGTGTGGCCAAAGCGATGCGTGGGATGAATTGATCCATCATCCTGGGATGAAAATAATAAAAATAAAGTACACCGTTTTTCGCTAAAACACGTTCGTCTCCAAGAGACTGAATCTCATCCTACGGGGTTTAGTCTAGCAGTTTTGGCAACGGACAGAAATCTGAAAAACGGCCATATTCAAAGGTGATTGTTTACTTGTCGGAATGGCACAAGAGTCAAGCGGTATCAATGAAGGTAGTGCCGCTTATTCGTCCTTCTCTATGCAGCAAATAAGAAGCCCAGGCTAATGTTATCAAATGGCGGCTAATGTGATATGAAATTATTCCTCTGACAAACAAGGAAGATTAGCATACTCAGGTGTCTAACTTCAATGCAGCGGTCATCGGCGTAAGACTACAGCGACAGAAGTCTCGTTGAAAAAAAGGGGTTCGGCTTGACGACATCTATTACAAAATGCAGACAAGCCCCACATCTGTCAAGTGGTGTCGACATTGGAGGGGTTGAAATTCGGACCGCTGATTTGCTAGGATAGTTGTGACTGACTGAAAAGCGACTGCCACACCGACTTCCAGCAACTCTGGCCGTTCAGAATTGTCCTGTGAAATGAAAAACATGTATGGTTCTCTTGCATTTTGCGACCGACGATCTAAAGCTGCCACCCTGACGTGGTGGTCGAGCTCGATTGCCGTAATGATCCCGTGGGCTACACTGGATGGAATTTCGTTCCACAGGGTGTAATCAATCCAAGAAGGCCAAAGGTGACCAGTCAGACCAAGAGCAGCGAGACCCCATACTACGAGTAATCGTACTACGAGGCTGTTTGGGGGGGAAGTCGTACTATCCTCTGCGATAGGAATGTAAAGGCGGTAAGGTGTCTCCCCAGGCGACAGCACGTATATATTCATGGAAGCAGCGATGCTGCCTTCCCCCAAAGAAAGACGGATTACAACAGGTCGGCAATAAAAACAACACAATCCGATCGATCATGACAACCAAGGCATTAATCAATACTGTCGAAGTCACTTTAAAAAACAAAGAGTTTGGTGCTGCTCAAAATGAACCTGCTGTGTGCAGCCGCATCGGGAGTCAAACAGTAATGCCTTTCTCCTGTGCCTTCAAGTAAGGCCAGCCACCTGCAGGCGAGCATGTCAGGCTATTAAGTCAACGGCTTCGGGAAGGGTCCCCAAAGAAAACCCTACTGCCCGCTGCCTCGCGTGTCGGACTTTTGAGTCAAAGGCTCAAGGTGTGGTAACTCAACCAAAATTCCTTCCTCGAGTTGAGCAACCTGGAAGTATCATTTGCCCACACAATTCTTCTCCATCAATGTCCTTCCTCAACCCCTTCCCACAACACTAGCAAACGTTGCTGGGGCATGTGATTGTCGGATATTTGACAGATGTGCCTAACGCAACTCCGTGCCTAACAATAAACAAAACGACATCTTGCTAAATCCACGTGGTCCTTTCTACACAGTAGCTTTCAACGTCCCCACTCTGTCAAATTGGCAAAAAGGCAATGCTTTCCCAGACCTTATACTTCCTTAAAATTGATGTACGTTGTCACCTAAACACGCATACAAGACCCAAGCGTGGTCACGCATCCCAAAACTCAGGGAAAAACTCAGCTTTCATTTTCCGTGTGTCCGGTGATCCAGAAGCGATGACTCGTGGAATATATGATGTGGGAGTTGCACTCAGCCTCAGAGCTGAACGAGCTTTGCTGGATTGGAATCTCAGCGAACAGTCGTCTTTGCGCCGTTCGGTTCTCCACCTTAACCAAGCTCAATGCCCCTCGACATAGAAACGGTGCCTATTTGTAATGTCAGCTTTTGCCCCAACGGACTGCAGTTCTGACGCTGCGAAGGATACTTTCTATCGAGAGTTATCGGATCCCATTCGCCAAGCGAGAAGTACTGATACTGTGATCCTTCCGGGTCCGTTGTCTGTGCTCCTAGGAATCACATCTGGGCAGCCAATTCGGGGCTGATGCTCGTCGCACTGACAACGGGGAGCGACTTCTCCAGTTGTGTGCTGACCATCAACTGTTTCTGGCCCGTGCGAACTTTCAGCATAAACGTTCGCATCACGTAACCTGGCTACCGACAAGTGCAAATCAACCGTGGACCCGGTTGGATCACGTGACCATCAGCCACCGGTGGAGAACCACTGTTTAAGGCTTCCTTTCTTTTGCGGGCAACAACGCGACGGGTGGAGAAAAGCCAAGGTACGTCAAACGGTGACCTGGCAATGAACTATGAAAACCATTACCAGCGAACTAAGCTGTGCTGATCATAGCCGTCTCCCTGGATGAGGACCCGGAACGGGGCACGTGAATGTTTGGACACATCGTCAGACATGACCCAGTCGCGCCCTCAATGGCGCTCATGCGCCCAAGCTTTTGCCTTCAATACATAACTCTACTTCCAATCTCCCCAATGAACATCCATCTGACACCCCTGTGTTTACGCAGGCGTTCTATCAGCTAACGCCTCCAATGTGTAGCTATCTGCCCCACCTCCCCAAATCATCGGCGAAGGAAACTGTGGCAGCTCTAAACACTGTACGGCAAGTAAGCTGTTTTTACAGCTGATGACGGTGACGATGATGATACATTTTTCGACTTTCAGGTTCGTGGCCTTTCAGGAGGACCATGCCATCGTGAACTCTCCAGGAAGTTAGATTAGCCGTATTATAAGAATCTAGTGGAAGATGTGTCCTCTTCCAAAGTCTTTCATGAAGAGTTACAATAACATTGGCTGGTTGGGAAACTTTTCCCCTGAAACGTTGAATGTTGGTTCGTATGCAGTATGGTTCAAATCAGAATCCGCCTGATCAAAAGAGGCTAAATTTGATGATCAAAAAGAATAGACTGTTCGTTTGCAAGAAAAAATGAATGAACTCGATGCGAGTGTTCGACTGCAAACGCGAAGATTATGCGTCCAAGACTAGTAGAGTACCTTTAGGCAAGGCGGTTCGCACGTATGTTCAGTACGTGCTATATCAGGTGGGACAACATGTAGCGCAAAAAAGCATATGTTGATTTGCGCTTCCAGATCCAACTGTGTAAGCCACATCTCCATGCCTATACGTTTATGTCATCATCTCGAACAAAGCGGCTGACGACACGGCTTCCGCTGTTGTTTCCGTTGTGTACAAACGGTCGACATTCTCAAATGTATCAAGAACATAAACGGAATCTCAATATTGTTTGTCCACGTGAGGCACGAGTGATGCTGTTCGAAGCTATGGGTTGCAAACTTACTGAAGGCAAAGGATCCGGTCCCCAGGATTTGAAAAGGCAGTTCCAAGTTTTCAAGTGTAATGGGTACTTCAGATCTACCCAAATCTGATGATCTGAAAGGATTGTTAGAAGACTAACAGATGCCTACGGATATCCCATCGGAAAACGTCTATCTGCGATGAGCTATGATCGAACTCCCGCCGCTTTGCACTGAACCCTCCAAAGACATAGAGCGAGTCATTGAGAATTATAGCTTGGTGATTAACCCGAGCAAAGGGAGCATCTGTTAGTCGCGTCCATGATCCAAACATAGCACGACGACACCGAAACAGATTCTGTGATTGTACCCAACCAGGTAGATGAGAAAAAACTGCTAAATGAGGGCAAAACAACCTGCAAAGGAAAATAAAAAAGATGAATTATAATTACAGTGGTTGCGGCAGAACCTAAATCATCTGATGCACATAGCACACGTCACACAAAAATGTGTTTCGCGTGATAGGGTGGGCATGTGTGGCCTTAGCCAGCAAAGTACCTGAGGTGTCCCCTAGCCTTCGATGATCGACGGCTCAGAACCACAGTTGGTATGCGATATCATCGACAAACTCGCAATGTGGTCAGAAAAATGTTTGCTGAGGTAGCGAGTACATACATGCTAAATTCAAGTCAATTTAAGTTACCTATGGGGTGTCCCGTAGATTGCGAATGTCGACCTAAAGGTGTTTCTTGGCCACAGCCGAAGCAGTTGCAGTATGGCTACGTGGATGCCAAAAACGATTCGTACGAATTTTAGGCTGGCCTTGGTTGTGTGACACACGCCGCCAGACCCACATACTTAACAGGCCTTTAGATCACCCTACAAATCGGTTATCGGTGTCCGACGTTTTTAACCACCAAACGAATATTGACTAGTCTTTTCGATCATCGTCACTGCTCTGACGACTTGATGCCGAGAAAATTAGTGTTCGCCAAATTTCGTTTTTGAAAACTTCAGGCTAACAAAAACTGAACGTGAAGTTATGGAGTTTTACACTTTTCGTCCATATATTCCACGTCGCAGGAGAGGACCCACCTGAGATTCCCTAATTTTGATTGTACACAGCACAAACCTATGTAAACGGCTCCTGTCTGCCATTTTTTACTCAGGCCGTCCGAGTGTTCGGACGTGTGAACATCGTAATTATCTGTGAAAAACCGGTGATAGGCCATGTCCCTTCTATTCCACAACGGAGTTTTACTGCAATAAACTGATTTGGTTGCAAAGCAAGTGAGGAACTACTCACACTAATTTTGTTCAGTCATGACGATGACTAGTATCCATTGATAATGAAGAACCTCAAGATAAACCATGGCATTCTGGAACCTCGACAGTGGGCAAGCCTTTGCCGAAGGGCCGGTAAGTGGCTGCATGCCATCAAACCTGGAAACAAGTAGGTTATTTAGGCGATACTGTCTGCCAAGCCAAATCGCTGTCATCATCACCATGGACGGCAGTGCACCAGCAGTGGAAACTGGGGCTTTGTTGCTTTACAATCACGACAGACTGCCCTAGTAGTGTGAAAAAAGGGAGAGATGGATGATTTACCGTAAGACCTATGTGCCTATGGAAAACGACCAAGAGTGAGGCGCCTACACCTTTCAAAGCCATTGAAACAAACACATTTGAGCATAATCTTAGGGCAAGAAGCCACCGATGGAATTACTCTTCATCACTTCCAAACCTCATCCAACACAAGTTTAGCATGCAACGACAGACAAGCGTTAGCGAGGCAAGTCAGTTAAGAACTGACAGCTGCCCAACCACTGGGATCCGCTATATACCATGTCATGTACCGTTACCAACCACATGAAGGAATTACGTGGACCCTACCCAGGAAGGTGCTTGGGTACTACATCGCCCACTCTGAGAGGAGCTACTGCCAGTTCTTGAAAAATACGAGTCGGAAAAGAGGACGCATGTACGCCAAATGGCAGAAAAACGTTGTCCGTATAATCTAAGCCCACTAGTCCATTTTCAGAGGTCAATTTGATGCACACGGGAAGCTCTTGCCTGAGTTCACCACTTCAAGTGGTGTCAGGCAGGGCTGTCCTCTTTCACCTTTCCTCTTCAACTTCCTCGTTGATACGATCATGGGAGACTCACTATCAGCCTCTAATGCCTGTGGGGTCGAAGTGCTCCCGGGGCGTCCGCTCACAGATATCGAGTACGCAGACGACATAGCTCTTCTTGGGTCTGATGCCGTCGTGTTTATTAATCAAAATAATTCTGCCCCACGGTTTGGCATACGCCTCACTCCTGTAAAATGTAAAAAACGCTACTGCAAGAGTGGATGGGCTCGAACCCTAACCACATGCTTGCGGATGAGCCGATTGAGATACTAGACAAATTTTTCTACCTGGGCAGCTGTATCAGTCCCGGTGGGCTCGCGAAAGATGATATTTCCATCCGGATTGGGAAGGCCAGAGCAGCTTTTGTGAACCTGCGTCACCTGTGGCGTAGGCGTGACATCAACTTATCCGTCAAGGGTCAAGCTTACAATGTTGCGGCGCGCTCTATATTACTATACGGATCAGAAACCTGGCCGCTGCGCACCGAGGACGTCAAAAGACTTTCAGTGTTTGACCGTCGATTTCTTCGGAGTATTGCCCGAGTCTGGTGGGAACACCGGATCAGTACTGCTGAAGTACGTCGAATGGTATTCGGAAGAAATAACTCACCCTCGATAGATGAACTGATCACAATGCATAGGCTGTGCTGGATTGGCCACGTGCTGCGTATGCCAGTCGACCGAATTCCTCGAAGGGTTCTTTCCGCACAATCACGCGAAGGGTAAAAAACAGCCAGCGGAGGTCAAACAATGACTTGGCATTGAAATAGGAAAGCCATTACCAGCAAACTCAGCTGCGCTGGTCATTGCCGTCTTCCTGGATTGGGACCCCGAGACGGGCCACATCAATGGTTGGAGACATTGTCAGACATGGCCCAGTCGCGCCCTCAATGGCGCTCGTGCATCCAAGCTATTGTCTTCACTGCATAGCTCCCTTCCCAATTCCCCAACTTAACAGTCCACTGACAGTGCTGTAGTTACGCACCAATTTATCAGCTCCCGCCTCCAATGCGCAGCTACCTACCCCACCTCCCCAAATCATCGGTGAACGAAACTGTGGCAGCTACAACCACTGTACGACAAGTACGCGGTTCTTACAGCTGATAATGACGATGATGACGATGATTTGATGCACAGATCCACAATACTTTCGGACGCAATCCATGGCATCAACCTCACGAGTGAACAAAACCCCAATAATTGTGGGTAAACTTTCCGACAGCTCATCGTAGGATCTAACGCAACCGCAAATATGATAACATAGGGCACGAAAAATAATCACGGTATTCAAGGGTACTCCCAGTTAACCAAGTATATGTAGGTGAGCCAAATTATTCACAGAGTCAATATCTCCTTTGAAGTCGAGGGGAACTACGGCGGTATACATTGTTGCCCAAGCACTCGAAGATTTGGTTGATACATATCCTAGCTGGTCGGAATCCTGACTGGTTCTCTGAGACTTGGGTCTAGCATTACAAGATAAGACGCTGCAGTCTTATAAAAGGCTATAGCCTCGCCATATAAGGACTATGTCCCGAGTGGTTGCAGCAGTCAGCCCGGTTACTTATCTTGTACGAACATATGGTGAGCGATTGGTCCCAGTTTTCCGAAACATCCTTCTTCCCAAACCATTTTAAACAACCCAGTCAAGGCGAAACACAGCAGCTCACTACTGTCTTTGAATAACACTGGTGAGAACTTATCCGGTCCTGTAACCTGGTTGCGGTTCAAGATAGACCGGCGTATCGGTGCGTCAGAAATTGAATGAATCTAATGAAAGATGAGTGCAGAAGCAGATGACTAACTAAACTGCTGTTGAAAGCACTAAGCCCAGCAAATAAAACGCTGATTCTCGTTGTTTATTAAATTTCTAATATCATCTGTGATGACCCCAATAACAACCGGTTTGCTAGGTCCTCCTTTATTTACGTTTTCCCATTAATGCCGGGTGAACTAGCTTTCTCCATTTCACAAGTTTACTGGTTCCACCAGGTTCTTCTATCCAGGTGCAGGCTACGTTTGAGGCTTAAGTTCAAGACTCTCAGGTTGGATTACCATTGTCGTCTGAAAGAATTCAAAGTCTCGCATTAAGGATTAACAAGTGTTCTGAAATCTAGTGCTTATTTGGCCGGCACTCAGAAACATTACACCACAAACCTGTCGCATAAATGACGGTGTCGATCTCGTCTGCATAACGATTGACGGCTTCCGAGGACCTACTATCAAAACCCTACATGGGTCACTTAATCTCTGGATCAGAAAGTTTTCAATGGCTATGCAGGAACTTTGTTTTCTAGGTTCACCCTGAAAATGTCACCTAACGAAGGCATGATCTGAACCGATGTGAACGCTTCGGAAACATCAACAGAACAAAGCCCTTCCGTAGATAACGACTATGTGATCAGTCGGATGTCACGGTTGACTGTGTAGAGTAGAGACACTAGGCAGCTCAACGGCATCCACTGCGCCAAAACCCAACGCTTCTGAGCAGCGTTATCAATGATCAGCACAACGATATAGAAGACTTCTTCCACAATGCACGTGTTCAAACTTGGAAGGCTTCCAAGTCCCGCCTCCCATGGGCTGGGATGCCCTACTGATGCAACGAGATCACCAGCGACCAGCACAATATTTGGACTTTTACTTGTGGAGGCTAGTACCCTGACAGCTGTACCTTTCACCGAAACCGAGCTAAATTTGGTTGGTGCACAGGCCGGGCATTGTAGCTGGTGCGAGTTTCGATGGAATCTGGCAACTGGACGGCGCAAAGAAAGCCACTTACAGGGATCCAATCCAGTAATGAAACAGCCTGGAAGGTACGAGCTAAACTAACGCCACTTTAATTTCAAGTTCGACTGAAGTTCCCAACCGGCAGTGCATAGATAATGAGGGTGCTACAAGACCAAATACTATACTTGGATCTTATATCCCGAAAAATAGAAATCGACAAAGTATAAATGGTCCGCGCTAGGATAACTTGTTGGACTTATCAAGCGCCCGGGCGATTCTAAAAGCACCTCTGTGCCCAGTAGCATCAGAATTGAGACGTCCACATCTTAGTGAATGCACCAGCGGGACAGGCCAGTACTCCGAAGCCATGCGACCAGACCGTTGGATCTGGGATGGGACCCTCAGGTGAATGGGACTACTTGCCACCTTCTGGATCACAGGCTCAAGTGAGGTACCTCAGACAATCCACATTCTTTGGACCGGGCAAACTGAAATTATCATTCGCCCTTGCAGCTCTAAGTTTGCTGGACTCTCATTTACACCCCCTCCATACCCTACAACTGGTCCACTGCGGACCATTCAGCTGTCAGTGCCTAAACTATGGCCCATTAAAACAGACCCCAATGGCCCTTTACCAAATTTGAAATATCTTATCCACACTGCATCTTTCATTGTGTATACCCTCGGCCAAATTTTGTTCCTCCTTTTGGTCGACGTACGTTCTACTTCCCAAATACGCACAACACACCCCATTTCTGTCGTCTGTTTCAACCTGTTAGCTCAGATACTCATTTTACTCTTCAGGTATCTGATTTTCGTCCAACAGTTCACGGGAGATATGCTCAATCGAAGAGCTGAAAGCGCTTTACTGGAAAACCAGCTTGAGCCGCAAGCCTGTCTGATTCAATCAAGATAGGCGCAGGTCGATGCCCAGAAGAGGCACAACTGGACGGTAGATTCGGAATGGTTGCTCAGTATACGGACAATGTACAGCGACTTCCTCACTTGTGCTGAACACATTCTGCTTCTTGCCAGTACGAACTTTTAGCACAAGCGCTCATAACGAGTTACTTGGAGGTCACCAACCGCAAGCTAGTCTTGAACTCACTTGAACCGTGTGACCACTAATTACCGATGAAGAGCCTTAATTAAATATTTTCGTTTCTTCTGGGACATTCGACTTGACAACCATTTCGCCATTGTGCGGGCTTGGTTATCCACTCGCTTTGCTTTCCCCAGGATTGTGCATACCGAAACAGAGCAGTTTCTTCATCAACTCCGATGATTTTGAGTAGCTCAGTAGCTGATTCGGTTGAAAAACTACTGGCAACTCAGTCATGCTGATGATGAAGACCAACTGGAGGACGAATGGAGGAGAGTGAAAGCAGTTATGCTATCAGCTTGTGGGACCATCTGTCCAAGCCATCCGATTCCACCGAATCAACAATGGACATCATCAAAATCAGCCGATCATAGCGCTGCCTTTAAAAGCTATATATCATCATCATCGAAGCAATACACACAACTAGCAACCACGATGGCCACGCAACTTCTTCAAACACCGGGCAATCAGGAACCTTGTGAGTGACTAAGAGCACCGGTCGGCTGAGAAAGCTCAGATGTTGATTTGTCGGTGAAGGAGAACAGCGCACACCATTTCAATCGATTCGACTAACTGACCAAAGGAAGACAGGTGCCGCTGAAAAGATTTGCAAAAAGGAAGATGAAACAAAACTGTGTCCGCGCAGTAGTCACCCTGAGCAAAGGATAGCTCGGGTAGCCTTCTCCAACACAAGATCTGAAGAACGCAACAAGTATTAATAGAACGCTGTCACTAGCTCTTATCTGTTGCGGAAGGCCTTCAACGAGACAATACATCCTTCATTTTTCAGAGGTACTGAAACCCTCGTAAGTGGTCCGATGACCCTACCACAAACTATCTGGAGCAAAGACAAAATACAGATGGGAGGGGCGCATCGACAGTGATTCCAGCCTTCAAAAAGGAAGCGAACATCATGTAAAAACTATCGCGGCATCAGCCCGGTAGCCACATCAAAGGAGATTTTCTCTGATATTAACTTGCACAGAGCAGTCGATTACCGGAAAGAGGAATACATGAAAATCAAGCAGGATTTCGCCCTGACCGAGTATTTATTGTACAAACCTTCGCATCGAGAAAAGTGTCTGAACAGCACCTTTTGTACCTTTTTGCCTAATATGAAAGTCCCTTTTGACTCTACTGATCATCAAAAACTACAGCAGCGTCTCGCGACGAAAGGTATCCTCTCTAAATTTTTATTGTCTAAGAAGATACTGTAGGTCACCTTCCGTGGATCACCGTGAGTGCATGTGGCAAGCTTTGGCCTGAGTTCAACGATCTCAGTGGCGTAAGAAAAGGTTGCTCCCCCTGACCATCCCTCTCCAAATTTGTTACTATGTTGCCTATCTCTGCCTATGTCTGAGGCCTGGGGTCGAAACACTTCCGGGGCCTTGATTTACAGACAGAGTACGCGGACGACACTGCTCTACTTCGTCCAGGTCCCATAGAGGTGCAAGCCGAACGGTTCGGTACGCTCATCACAGGTGTACTCGAGTCGGTTAAAACTACGGAAGTGAGAACGAGCGCCCACACCCCCAGAGCCAATCTGACTTTTATGGACCCCTCATACTTTTACACGAACGAATGTAGATGTTTCTGAACGTAATATTATGGGCAGTGGACTTAATTGCATACATATGTGGATTCATAGATGTGTTGTTCCGCTTCAAAAAATTCATGGATGTGATCTCGTTTAAATGACCTGTTTTTCAACTGGCTTGGATGGAATTCCGTTCCAGCTGCTCTTGTAGATATTACAGGGACTATGAGCTCTTAACTTCCATGGAAGTGAAGCCCTTTGAAACATGGGTCAAGCCGCCAGACGTTACTTTGAGTTAGAATGCGTACTCCTGCTACTCACAAGACCCCTTAAGTAGTCAGAAATTGATGCATGAACATTTGGCAGAGGGTGCAAATTCCATATTCAACACCCCCAGAGATGACACGCGCCAGACTTCTCCTGGTGCAGAAGAAGAGACGTTCGGAGAATTCTTACTACCTCAGCCAGAGGCAAGTTACAACCGCAGCAACACCATATAATATATATATTGTACTATAGGTAACTGTGGAGCACGAAATGTATTTCATCATCATCATCATTGTCAGCTGTAAGAACCGCGTACTTGTCGTACAGTGGTTGTAGCTGCCACAGTTTCGTTCACCGATGATTTGGGGAGGTGGGGTAGGTAGCTGCGCATTGGAGGCGGGAGCTGATAAATTGGTGCGTAACTACAGCACTGTCAGTGGACTGTTAAGTTGGGGAATTGGGAAGGGAGCTATGCAGTGAAGACAATAGCTTGGATGCACGAGCGCCATTGAGGGCGCGACTGGGCCATGTCTGACAATGTCTCCAACCATTGATGTGGCCCGTCTCGGGGTCCCAATCCAGGAAGACGGCAATGACCAGCGCAGCTGAGTTTGCTGGTAATGGCT
>SJOL01005167.1:266432-278623 GCA_004794785.1 Opisthorchis felineus | reverse complement strand
GAATTTAAAGGTCAGGCTCAGAACCACCGGCGATGGGTGATGCACCCGTGCTACTGGAGGGGTGGCGGGTATACGAACGCATCATGGTGCAACGTAATAGGGCGACCCTCCTTGCAGGGCGTATCAGTCAGCCACACGAGTTTTTCATCCGTCATGCATGCTACTAGATCTGCAAGGTGGAAAACCATCCAAGCAGTCATAAATGCGGTTTGTGCTTTAATAACATACTCCAGCTACCAGTTTTTTCCGGTCGGAGGAAAGCAAGGCCAGTGAAAACAGCTCAGTCAATTCAAACAAGCAAACAGCAAACAGACGCTGGTAAAGGCAGGTCGCGGAGGAGGCAACTAAAATGACAGTTGCCAATGAGACAATGGGAATGGAATGGTGGTATTCAAGGCGAGTACACTATGGCTAAACGGGGAATGAGCGTTGATGTGAGCTACCATGTCAAGCAGAAGGGTCCGCGATGTTGTGTGTGTGAGTGTTCAGTGAGCTGTGGAGCACTTCATCAGATGGATTTAATATATAGATATATATATAGTCGTATAATGCGCTCCGGTAATGAAGAACAAAAGCTGACCTTGGTCTGGTTTTTGTCACTTAGAGTTAGGCCGAGAGCACCAGTCACTAGACAGAACTGATGGAGTAATCCAGGGTAGGGACTCGACTAGAACGAGATATATGTTGGCTGCGAAAGAAAGAAAACCAACCAGGCCAGTAACACAACATATTTAGATCAAGTAAGCATTTAAGTCCTACAGCGGCTTAAAGCAAGTCAAGAGGATAGGAAGATATAATACCGAGATCTTTTACTTGCCTACTAACTGTATCATAGCTAAACTCTAATGCGCACTGCACCCGATTCACAGAGGATGTCGGGGGGTAGTTATGTATTAAGCAAGGTGGCAGCAGTTTCACAGGTAAGAAATTTGTCCACGGACTGAGAAGAAGTATGATGATGCGTGATGTTTCACAGCCGCCCAGGAGGGCTGTTCCAGATGCGAGCGTAGTAACCTGTAAAGAAGTAGTGGCGTAGGTTTGTACGAGCTGGAAGACACACTAAGAGGTTGTAGGAGTTACGGGATCTGTAGTGAGGACGTGAGTTTACGTTTGGTCTAGCCTCTGCTATAAAGACGTTTTTGTGCAGCAGACCATGTAAGAGAGTTAGATTTATCTTAAACCGTCTGAGCCATAGTGGTTTGAGACCTAGGATTGGACAGCGGGAGCGGTAAGAGAGAGGGTTGGACTGAGGAAACAGCTTTTACGCGAATGCGCATTGGACGCTTTCAATTGTGAGTCTAAAACTCTGGGTATAAAGGGAAGAGAATGCGGGACAGAACTTAACAATTGGTCGTACGTATAGCTTAAAAATTGCAGCCAATGTGTCTGAAAGGTAAAAGAAGCGCAATATTAAAAAACTGAGCCTGCATGCTCGGGCAACCTGGAACTGCACCTGGTGGGAAAAACTAAACCTACAGGAGTATCTGAGGCCAAGATCTTTGATCTCCGTGGAATAAGTGATAGGCTTTCTATTAATTGTGAAAGCATCATCCGGGAGGGAGCAGCGGCAGGAAGCTATGCAGGATTTTGTGGAGGAGAAGCTTAAGCCAGAGTCGCTTGACCAGCGAGTCAGTGAATCTAAGTCTTGCTTAATCTAGTGCAAGGTTAGGGCTTGTGCAGAGGGGGAAAAGTTGCACGCAGTTTTTGTATCGTCCGCAAAGAGGAAGATCTTACCGTGGGGTATGCGCCGAAGACGTCGTTGATGTGCAGTAAGAAGAGGATGGGGCCTAGCACGGTTCCTTGAATGACTCCACGAATGATCGATAGTGGAGATGATTGTATGCTCCTGATTTGTTTTATTTGCATCCTGTCAGATAGGTCGGAGGCGAACCACTGAAATAAGGTTCCAGTGATACCAACGGTACTAAGTTTATGTAGCAGGGATGCATGGAGGACTTGGTCGAAGGTTTTTTTGAATATCCAGTTAAACTGTTATAGTGGAGTATCAGGCGTCGTGGGCCGCTGTGATGGTCTCAAAGCAGTGAAGCTGGCGGCCACTAACGGATCTTTGAGACAGGAATCAATACCGCCGGTCATCGATGACATTAGTAGCCAGGAGGAACTTGGTTAATGGACCTTTGACCAGACGTTCAAGGGTTCTCATTAGGGGGAGGGAGAGTGGATTCCCCTGCAGTTGGAGTGAGTTTGTCTAGATCCGGATTTGAACTGCGGGTGGATTATAGATTTCTTCCACTGGGAAGGGACGATTCCATGGTTTAAGAGTCGGTAAAAAGATTTAGTAAGAGGATTCCAACATCTTGGCCGCCCTGTCTCAGAACAAGGAGTGGAAGGCCGTCGGCCCCTAGCACAACAGAGTCCTCAATCTTTAGAAGAAGGGAAGAAACATCAGCTAGGGAGATGGTTACGTTACTGAGAGTCGGGTGGTTACCTTGACCGTTGAGACTTTGGAGATATACAGCAGTGGGTATGGGTTTGGAGTTGGGAGGAATGGGTAAGTAGCAGCTGGCGAAGTAAGCGTTCAGATGGTTTGCTATATTGACAGGATCAGTGATGGGGCCATTAGCTGCGAAACGTAAACAAACAACTGAGTGGTTGTCTGGGGTGCAACGCCTACGGAACAGTCGACTGAGTAATTTGGTACAGGATGCAGATCTGAGGACGGTGGTCTCTTCTCGGCGTTCGAAAGGTATTCGCAAGGATTCTCGGTCAGTAGAGAGTTTAATGATGAGAATTTTTAATGAGAAATCCTGAGATTTCCGATATTCTTTATTAGCCCGATGTATTTTGGCATCTAAGGTGTTTAATAGCTTATCGTGGCCGGAGATACTGGAGTGAGAACGTTTTACAGGAAAAACAATGTGAAGAGCAGTCAATAGGTTTTGGTAAAAGATGTCACAGACGCTGTGTGTATTTGTCGAGGAAAAGAAGTCGTCCCAATCCTGAGAAGCCATCGTGGACGAAAGAGCTTGCAAAATATCAAGTGAGAGGAGATAAAACACGGGAGGATTCAGAGGAGCAGTTTCGCCATAACTGACTGCGTTGCAAGAAACGACGCAGTGATCACTTCCTGGGAAGCGTGGACCAGCTGCAGCCGTAGCCAAATGGCCATCGTTGGAGGATATAGGGTCCAGGGTATGTAAGCCACGAGTGGGGCTACGTACAAGTTGGGACCAGCCCCCTCACACTAAGTTGGACAAGCAGCGCGGCGCAACGGGCGGGGCCCGTAGTAGGAGACCAGGAAATATCCGGCGTGTTAAAGTCACACCCAGCAGAAATTTAGACGAATGAGGAAGGGCATGTGCAGTGGAGATAATACGGGAAAGGTCAGCAATATAGGTGGGGGAGGGGGCTGGTGAAAGATAGATACAACCTACTGGTACAGGTCGTTCGGCCTGTTCTGTAGATGTCCAAAGGGTCTTTGGAATCTCTTCCATGGAAGAAACATCAAAGGGGGTTGCACGAAGTTCTGATTTGGAACAGATGGCGCAGCCGCCGCCCTTTGAGTTTTTCCTATCAGAACGGTGAATATCATAGCCAGGGATCGAGATGGCCGTGTCTGGAGTTTCATCTGTGAGCCATGTTTCAGTCAACCAGATCATACTTGATCGTACAACGGCGATAGTTTATAGGAGATTATAGATTTTGGGCAATAAATGGCGGGCATTAAACCACATTACTAACAAGCTCATTGGTGAGCAAACGGTACTAAGTAGGAACTTTGTAACCTCTCACGGTGGGGTTTAGTGCCGGAAGGACTTGGTACCTTGAGGTAGGGTAATATGAAGCAGGGTTCGGAGTCTGGGGAGGAGTATTCACTACTGGTGGTAGATGGGTGACTAGTCGGTGAAATAGGTCTGGAAACACGGCAGGAGGTACTGTATCAGACTCAGTATAGAGTACTGAATTTACTTTGGGAGGAGGGAATGCAGTTGAATGCAGAGACTTCGACGGTGTCATCTTTTGCGTCATCAGGTGTGGAGGGGGATACGATGCAAAAGGGGGTGGTGGCTCTGGATGGATGGGAGCCGGCCGAAAATGGCGTTCAGGCGGGACGAATGTTGGTGGGTTAGGTAGTGGAAACGGATGAGGGTCGGAGCTGGTCACCGGTCGTTGTGGATAGGGGTTTCTTCCAGGCACGTGGTGTATATAGCTTGATGTGCCTTTTAAAGGTCGGGAAGGTGGAGCTACGCGTGGCTTCAGAGTCGGCGGGGTAGGTAGCGGTGTAGGTAGCTGCCGAATAAGGATTTCAGGCAGGTAGCATGCGGGTGGCCAGGGAGGCGGAGCCCGATAAGGACTAAAGTTAAATAACGGTGTTTGCAGGTTAGGGGCTCTGCCAAGGACAAGGCTAAAATGGGGTGGGGGCCACAGGTTTATTTATGTTTCTATTTGGCGAAATCAGTGTTCACACGGACCTCCGTTATCGGCAATGGGACTAATTCAGCAAGAAGTAAGTTTGCCTATATAACAGCAAGAAGTCTGAACAATTTCAGCTACAATATATAATTAATTATACATCTTTCGCTTCAAAATCCTCGTCGGGTGAAAGTCGCTTCCGGAACGCGCTAACTGGAGTGAATAGCCATTACGTTTGTGCCGACGCGACCAATAAATAAAAAACATAATCCGTCAAAGGTGGTTGTGTATTTTTCAGGCGTGAGCATGGCAGGCGGATAACATGTATGAGTATGAATGATCGTCGTTGGTCGTCGGATTGGACAACCGTGCATAACTGAGGCCTCATAAACAGCGGTCAGCATGGGTACAGGCCTAGAAGTCACTATAAGCAGCAAAGATAAGTGACAATGCGCACAGTTGTGAGTATAAGGGACCGTCACTGACCGCCATATTCGGCTATCATGCACAGTGGAGACATCATAATCGGGGGTGCGAACAGGCACAGGCAAAATAATTACGATGAGCAGACAAAGTGGACGAAAACGCGTGTAGTTATCTTGAAGAAGGTCCATGGTTGGCCTTATTTTCCGGAAATCTTGGGACGTAATCAAGGTTGAGTCATAATTTCTAAAGGGGAAGATCCCTCACCTGAATGGTGGTAATTCACGCGCAGATTATCTGAAAAGTCTACCTCATCTCCCGGCTGGTTGCGCATACCTGATATGCATATTCGTATCAGTTTTGAAATGTGCATCAGGTTATATTCAATTATTATACTGGACGCAGGGCGAGTCTCCCAAAAAACGGTGTTATGCCCAGCCCATCTAACTTGTTGCGACTGACGAGCATAACGATCCAAAGGTTATTCGGGTATTTACCCGGGTGGAATTTACATAACTGATATCCCCCATTCGAAGAACACTGTGGAACCTTAGAATATGCTATGCTTTGATTTCGTGCATAATCCCGTACCCTCCTAATCACATGCAAGTCGGCGGTTTTGAGCGACCTTGAAAGCTCTCTCACTTACAGAAAGCCATCAGCATCACACCGTTGAAAAATGCAGCCAAAATAGATGAACTTCCCGCGAGATTATCAGCTTGAAAAACCCCACTGTTTCCGCGAAATTTATTTTGGTATGCTTCCGGTGATAGGCCTCCAAGGTCCTCTTTGCGGCAGCTGGGTATGAGAGAGTGACTAGAAGCCAAAAGTTCGCTTGCTCCATTCTCCGCATAGCCACTCTGCGTGAAGAGCACAACCAAGGGCGATTTTGCCAGTTTTGTTGGCATAGTTGTTCTGGAAAACGACCCCCAAAAGATCATCATGGCCCCCGTCATGCTCCTGTCTACTAGTGATGGCGTGGTGGTGTTGCGTGCTGCGTCAAGGAGTTGGGTCGGCTACTTCACAGCCGACGGATTCGGGATGGGAGTAGCTGGGGGTTCAACCAAAGGGAACGTTTGTTGTCGGCTTTCGTTCAGGCTACTAAGTTCTTTGTGTTTGTATTCTCCAGATCCTTCGGAGAAATTACCAGTTTCTCCTCTAGTGTCCCAAGTAAAATGGAACATTTGGCCTGATCTATCCGACCTCGAAGTGAGGATTTGGTTCCTTTATGAATAGGTGTTTTGCTATCTATGGAATGCACAGCGTACTCAAGGCAGAGGAAGCTAACGCAGACAAAGGGTTCAGCGCAGTTGTATGATGGGAATATTTGGTCAAATTGTAAACCCGCGAACTTGAACCACGTGAGCCCTCGTTATCTAAGCTCACGCTCCTGCATGATATCCACACACCAGGTTCAGGGGAGGAGACATACAGGGCCGCTGTCCAGAAAATTCACAAATTCTGATGCGGTGTCCGCCCCGAAGAAACCAACGAGCGGTCAAACGGGCCAAAACCTGCCCAAATAGAATTTGACATCTTCTGGAAACGAGGTCCCAACTAGTCTTCAGAAACACAACTGCAGGAGACAGAAGATGGGCTGACATTTAATAAGATGCGGAACCACCGTAAATCAGAACTCTGTCAACGGAACATACGAAAACAGGTCACGATACTGAGCATCACCCAGAAAAACAAAAACGTACTAATTAGGCACACGGGACACCGCCGAAAAACAAGCCAACTGCCTTGCCCTTGAAAGACAGAAACAGGGAACCTACGACTAATCCAATGGTGGCATCTGATGCCAACCATTTCTACATGATATTTCGTCAGTCAGTCAAAGAATACAACATTATCCCTACCTTAAAGTAGGAAATTGCTACACCAATCTACAAATATGTGGACCGCTTAGCACCCGGCAGCTACAGACCTATTGGCCTGGCTAGCATACCGTGCAAGGTGACGAAACGCATTATGAAGTGGGTCATCTTAGTAAACCTTAGTACCAAAAACTCGATATCCCCAGCGGAACACGGATCCCACAAACCGTTCTTGCGTGACGAACGTACTCGTATTAATGGACAGCCCACCGCAGGCCAAAGACGGAGGAGAATGGACCGGAAGACGTTACGAAGGTTGATACTAAGAGGGTTCAGGCATCCGGCTCTCTCCAACCATATCATTCTCCCTCCCACATGCAAAACCGGCCCAAAAAGCCTACGTCGTCCCACGGATGATTCGACGCACCTCCTTCCGTATCACCCCCGTGGACTTCGCGATGCTCTATGAGACCGCTTCCTTAATACGCCGAACAAGTTTTCTACCCAGGATGCGACCCTCATCGGGCGTCCAACGAGCTACTACGAAAATGGTCGACGTCCTCAAATCCATTGATTGTGAAACGCACCTTTGGGTGCTTTGCCTCTTTCCCAGCTGCATTTCCTAGATTACATGAGCTTTGCATCAGTAAGGAGTCACTCCACGTTGATTCATATTTTTAATAGTCGGTAGCAACGTCCAAAGGGAGATAGTTGTGTCGTAACTCAGAAGTTCCTTGAGCTTTGACATTACAGATAGGTTTCGATGGCTCAAACTCATACTTGCCAAAGGGCATTTATCGCTTTCCAAACGACCAGTAGTCTCTGCATTATGCCAGGGCATCATGCAATGGATGGTTTTCGGTCCGGGTGCCCCTCGTTCACCCCCACGGCAATCCTCATGCCGGACCGATGACCACATTCTCTCTCTCCATTACCACCGTAGAACGGTTTCGGAGCCGGAGACTTGTTATATGGCCGGCGATCCGCCGTGAGCAGGTCGCCCATTTAAAGCCATACCCATATATGTCCCTAGAGCCCGTATGACCACCACGGTAAGGTGCATGCACTACTTCGCACGGCGCGTCACTTTCCATTGTCTCCTGCGCGTTTATGCAGGAAATGCGGAAGGTGTGGTGAGGTAAGGTTTGGTGAGCCATACATACTGGACAACTCACAACGTTAGACTCAATGGCGTTAACGTTTAACGAGGGAACTTCGTGCGCTGGTCAAAATGATCATTACTTCTACCGGATACGTGACTGGAACTACTGGCTAACTGCCCGTAAACATTTGATTATGCCGACAGGCTTCTTCCAAGTAACTGAACTGACTAGCAAAAGGATGGCTCTTTCCGGTCGTGTTAATATTGTCGGCTACCTTCGATCATCCCCGTTGAATATGCCTGGGCAGCCACATAACGATCCGTTTCGGGTTTGTCAAACAATTCAGGTAGGCAGTGTAACGCATCTGCGTCAGAGCGATTTCACAGCTATTCATCTAGAGTACCAGTTTTCTCAGGGCGTCGGTTTCCTCAACCGCTATGGTGCCGCCGATCAGTATACTATTAATGAAGCTTTCACCTATGTCGTGGTGTCGTCCGAAGTCTCTGTGAAGGATATCCATGGCTTTTACGAAACCGTCGTCCTGTGGTAGTAATGCAGTCCTCTGTAGCTGCCTTGGCTTCACCGGTGCAATACTGGGTCAAATAGATTGGTCACCGTGTATCATCCCCAACTCTGTCGGCGATGTTGACTTAAAAGCCTTATATAAATTTCCAAAAGTTACGCGGAGTTCCGTTAAATTTATCCGCTTTTGTCTTCGGCAAATCAGCAGTCGCTATGGTCGACTGCAAGGAAATTTTGTCGAGAATACGTGTTTCCCTCAGTGGGTCCATACACGGCGATGTCGTCCGTTTCTAGGTCATCCTTCGATGAGTAGCTCTGGTAAGTTTCCAGATGCAAATTAGCTAGCGCTTTTCGTTTTGATTCAACCTTCCCTTTACTTATTTCTGGTTCCAGCAAACTTTCTGTTAATTCCTCTTCTAATGCCTTTCGCTCACACTTGGCGTCTAATATCCGAACAGACAGTATGCTAGACTTAGTGCCACTGGCCTTGCTAGATTTGGGGAGCGATAACATGCAGGGAAAAAAAGGCCTAGAAATACGGTTCCCCTGGGACGTAGAGTGCAAGGATTGAATGGTAGCGTTATCGGCAAATTTGCTTCTGAGATCATACATCTTCCTCTCAGAAAATCGTCTATCCCGGGTTTGCGGGAAATAGTTCAATTTGTGCACTGCGGAATGCGTGACTTGTTCCGGGAAGCCCAAATGAGTAACGTGCGAAATCACAAACCAAGAACTATGAGGCTTACCTTGTGGTGTAGCGACATCTAAACGACTGTGTTTGGCTAGCACCACTCCCCTCTCCCGTCAACGTTTGCTCATTTTGTTCACCGTTACCTTTGCAAATAAATCGTGGTCGTACGTCAGAAAAGTATTAATTTTGAACGCTGATATTATACTCTCAATGTTGACGATGCTTCCGAGACACCGTAAATTAGATTGTTCTCGTATAACTGCACTCTCCTCTATGGGTAAGCGCCACGTTGCTGTTGACGAACTCATGGAAGTTCAAGAAAGCTAAGAAAGCAAGAAATTGTTTTACACTGTAGGTTAGACCACAACAATGCGAACTGAACATCACCTGATAATATGGGTAGATTCCAAAAATGAAATGCTCCAGTATGCAGAGGATAACAATTGTGAGATCATCTGAGATTTTTGCTGGTCCAATTCTGTTAGGGCGGTTTCAGAATCTCTCTAGTGCATGGCGGCGCCATGTTTGAGGCTGAGAGTTGTTGCCATGGCTGTATTTGTTTTCGTATGTAGCTTGTTATCAGACGGCATTCTGCTTCGTTATCCTGCTCCCTTTTTCAAGATTACACAGAAGCACTTTGGCCGGCACTGCTGCCTGCTTTCGCCGATGGTTAAAAGCCGAACTATAGAAATACGGAATCGCTCTGTACAAAGCCCTCAAAGAATAATTATTTATCCTGTTTCTAAGAAACGCTTCGAAGTCAAATTTACAGGGTGAGGGTAAAGCCACCAAACGCTTAAATCAACCAAGATTTAACACAGGTTCGATTCTTTCTTCTTGCTGTCGGCCTTGTTTTATTCGCTTCAGGATCACATTTCCTCGATGTCTTCCATTTAACATCCTACCAGTGAAGCCTCATTTGCCAGAGATCAATTTTGGCTTAGTTTAGGTTCAAAACTCTCTCCTCTCAAGCCATAGTGTTTAAGCCTCACAAACCCCTCTTTCAGAGGCCCAAAACTGGTTGACAGGGGTCACCACTTGGTGGAAGGTATTAGGACAACAGTGCAAAATACCGCGTCGCCTTTGGTTAATTCATTTACTTTGGTGAGCAGAAAAACGTTCCAGTGACAGTTACTCTACTCTCCTGGATAGAATCAACGAGACTTTAATGCTTTTGTGGAAGCCACTTTAGCGGAGGACATGTCCCAACCGTAATCACAGGATTCTCGTGTCTACATTGCATCGTAGCAAGCTCTTGCTTGAAACCTTCCGCTGACCGGACATCAATAACCTCTAGAAGGACCATATTTCACCCGTCGCTCACACGATCGGCAAAGTAGCTTTGATTTGGCAACATAAGGTTTCTGCTTAGACAAATTTAGGCCTACATATATCGAGCCCCCGCAGTTTGCAGTCAATGAGTCTCTTTTTCTGCTGTGAGTTCCACTTTAGGGATGCGGCATATTTGAATGGCATCTCCAGTAAAACGTCTGCAGTCCGACGCAAAGGGGTTCAGCTTCCACAGACAATAGTCATCTAGACTGTCTATAAAACCGGTAATTCATTTACTTTACCGCAGTAGCACCTACACCAGTTCCTTGCCTCTTTCGGTAAAAGGGGATGCGGTGGATCCATCGAACAACAGAACTGACTGCACTTGGGGAGGATACACAATGCAATTTTGTTATGGCATCCGAGACAGTCAACGCCAAATAACTCCGAGCGATCTTGAGCCTGGAGTCAGTTCTCGTGTAGTGCCTGCCCCCAATTTCAGACAGGACATGACCAGTGAACCCTTCAACTGACCTCCACGGGAGACAGCAGCCGCAGAGTTAATGGCAGCATCAAGTGGTTCCGACTACTACCCGCAACACGGAGGGCTTTACGAAACGTGACGGCAATTGCCATGCTTTTGATCAGTTAAAATTACCAAACAGTTTAAAGTGCACTGCGTCGGCAGATCCATCCTAAATTGCCCGAACCCAGAGTTTAAGGACGCTTGCGCACACCGAACAGGCGACTTTCACGAACCGAGACAACCCGCTGACGTAAATCTTGAAAAGTTCGGCTCCAAAAGCTGGACATTGGGTAGCCCCACTCCTTGCTCGAACAGGTGCAATCAACATGTTGCTGACGTTTAATTGAATCCGAAGGCTACAGGCTAATTGAGTGGGCTAACACCAAGGATGCCTTTGGACCACGAAGGTTCCGATGATGCAATTGTAAACAGGCCTGCGAGAATTTCATGACAAAGTCCACATTCATAAGACCTACGAGGAGCAAAAGCCGGGCGCTGTTATTTCATTCTGTCTAGAAGACAACAGAGTTGCAGTAAACGATCGAAGTCTTAGAAATTCCAGTGATGCAGGACACACCGTGCCTTCCTCGTCGTAGTAACGTTGTATTATCAGCTTGATAATCTGTTCAGGAGTTTTGCATGGTAACCAAGTGAGACCGATGCCCATCTATTCATCCGGCTCATGACAGGGCAACCAATGTGGAAGGGCTTGACTGGTGCTGGCTTCCACCAATCTGGCAGCCCTCCCGCAACCAAGGAACGTCGGGAGACCTCCCGAACTGGTACTATATTATGATGTGCAAGGTGCACAGGCGCAATAGTGTACATTTCATCAGGTTCCGATTTGTAACTAGGCCTAGCTCTTGGAGGGTTCACAGAACACAACGAGAATCGAACTGAGTGTCGTCGTCAGAGCCGGTGGCAGACACAAAAATTTCAGGCGGGGGCGACAGGACAGATCCGGACACGATCTAATGCTGGCGCCGTCGCCTAGCAAAGAGCGGCTGCTGCCAATTCACTTGAGTCACCTAGCCGAAACGGTGCCAGATTTAATGCTGGGATTAAAGCACGTATATAAACGTCTAGTGTCCAGCTTGGATGAAGCAGTCAGGTTGCTTTCATACCCCCGTATCCATATTTAGCAAGGTTGAGAGCACCTCATCATGAAGTGAAATCCGAATAGTCCGTACCAGAGTCAGGCAGTTTTAGCCAGTTTTACCGTTTCCTGATTTATAGAAGTGTGTTTGGTTTCAAATCGATTATTATTAATCCTTGCGAGAAAGTAGCCCGAGGGAGATCAAAAGGAACATTTCACTTAGTTCAGCGAGCTTTTTGTGAAAACGGATCCGATGTATGGTCGTGTTCAAGCAGCTAGAGTATAGTATGGCCCAGCTGATTACGCCCTCCAATCGACATTTTGCCAGGCAACCACTCTCTGTGCATCGTACCCGCACAGATTT